>JALKBU010001384.1:0-11722 GCA_023091735.1 Trichomonas tenax | reverse complement strand
CTGAAAAGCGTTTATTCGGGAAGACAACACTTTCAAGACTAGTACAGTTCCGAAAAATTCCGGCAGGCAAATTGCTTAAAGAAGAAGGAATTTCAATTGTTTTCAAACTTATACAATCAGCAAAAGCATTTGATCCTATGTCAGTGACTGAATTAGGAATGTTAAAACTCGATAAAGATTCGCAACCTTGAAATGCACCTTCACGTATTTGTGTTAAACGTGAAGATGTTTCAACTTTTGTTAAACTTTTGCAGTTAGCAAATGCATATGATGTCAGTTCAATGACTGAATTTATATTGATACTGATTAAAGATTCGCAATCTTCAAACGCATGTGAGTAAATTTTAGTGACTGAATTTGGAATTTCAATACTTTTCAGACTAATACATTTTGAAAAGGCTCCAACAGATATCTCTTTAACACCTGAGGGAATAGTTATATTTGTCAGATTTCCGCAATTTTGAAAAGCATAATCACTTAGTCGTGTAATTTTGCTCGATAACCTAATTTCAGTTAAAGAAATGCAATCTTTAAATGCATTGGGAGCCATGTTAGTAACATCATCTGATAAAGTGACTTGTTTCAAATTAGAACATCCTTTGAATTGACAATTTTGAATTGAACTGCAGCCAATAATCGTTAAATATATAATAGAAGGGTTACAATTTGACCAGGATGTATCAGGACATCCATTGCAAGTGTAATTTCCATTCCCATTATCAATAATCGTTCCCATGTTTGATAGTGACACTAATCAACAGATAACGAAAATTGACCGAGGAATAGAATAGAAATCAAATGGAGTGTCGAAATAACTAAAAATTTCAAGCTCTACCTCTGTCAGAAAAAAATTTCGGAGAAATTTCACTTTTTCATCGTCAATGTTTTCTATTACTATGTGAGTAGTAGAAATAGGGGGTTCTATTCTATTTTTTGTAACTATATATAGTGGGGCCAATAACTAATATATATATAGTGGGGAAAAACTCAGTTAATTTTTTTATTATTTAATTTTTAATTAGTATAAAAGCAACTATATATAGATGGTAACAATGCCACCTGAGCGAATGAATAAATACATTAAAAAGTCAATTAAGGACTTTGAAGAATCTAAAGATGTGGAAATACCTCAACGATTAGGTCGTGGTCTAATTCCCGAAAGAATTAAAGAACAATTTAAAAATGAAGGTTGTGAATTAATTTTTTAAGTTTATTTTAATTCTTACGATTTAAAAACTTAATGTTAAGAATTAATTTTATTTTTTATTTTGTATAAATGAGTATTAAAACGTTCGATCAACGAATTAATGCTCTAATTGTTGTATTTGCTTTAAACTCTAATGAGTAATTTATTCTCTTCACGAAACAAGAACTCACTGCATCTTTAAACTCAGCATAGACGTACCATGTACTCTATGGATGAATGATCGTATTTAATTCTTCATCAGTAATCAGTCTAAGTTCATCATTTTCATAAACATAAATTTTATCGTCTCCAAAACGAAAAGTCAATTAATTTATGATATCTAAAGGATCTTTCGCAGGTGATGAAAAGATGTTTCCAATTTCTTACAAATAAAAAAATTAAATTTATTCCTCATATTCACTTATTCAAGTATAACATTCTGCTTTTTTCACTGACTACATCAGGTATGAGCTCATTTGCTATTTTTTTCAATCTGAAATGTTCATACTACTTCATTCATGAACCCCACATTTTTACCATTAATATCTGTAATACTAAACTTTAAACCAACTAAATCTTTTGATGATAAAATAAATGAATTTCCCTGAAGTTGAAACGGAAATGATAATGAAAAATTATTTAAATTTAAACTAACAGTATTTGTAATTGCTGGGTAAATGTTTTAGTCAGTTGTTTTGTGTGAAAATCTCATTGGTGAGTTTAATTTATCCCATTTTATCATAAAGAAACTTAGTCCATTGTCATTATAATTTACTTGACCCATTTCTAATGGTTCTATAATGTCGACGATACCTAATAAATTTTTAATTTGTTCAGTACAATATTTAATTGTTAATGGAAAGTGAATTATACCATTTAATCCATCAATTTCAAATTGATTTGATGGGTTTTGACCGAATTTATCAACATATCAACTAGTGAAAACAGAATTTAAATATTCTAAATGCGTTGTTATATCACATTTAGTGATGATATTATTTATATTCATATCATATGATTTGTCATCAATTAAGAAGGTCATGAAGTCATCAACATTTAAAATAATTGGGTTAAATTTACCTGAAACAGAGATTAGAGAAACATTAAAGATACCAGTAATGTTTAAATTTAATTCACAAATATTATTTGAAATTATATTAATAATTGACATTTTTAATTAATTAAAAATATGGTTAAACGACATTTTCCAGTACAAAATAAAACCCGTGTTCGATTACCTCAGGATTTCATTGATCCCAAAAATAAAAAATATATTTATGTTATCGACTTTCAAACTTCTGAACAATATAGCGAGGGATATAGACCATTTTTATTATCTTTACATTCAAATTTATGCCTAAAAGACCCTTATTGTGACCACTTAATACATTTCTCTACAGGATCACGTACTGATATTGATAAATTAAAATATGAACAAATTGATAATATTGAATTTCTAGATTTCTGGTTTAAGTATCCAGATGTATCAAAATGTAATTATACAGAAATAGAAGACGTAATAGAAAAAGATGTAAAAATAACTGACCCCGATGGGAATCAAAAAATAATACATCAAAGAATTAAAACGGGTGAAAAATCAATTGATGTCAAATTATTTCCTAAACTCTGTACTTTTGTTATGTTAATGTTAGAATATTAATTAAATTATTTTTTCAAAGAAAGGCTCAAGAGAGATTTTATATTCATCAACTATTTTATTGTATATGTTATTGTATGATAAATTTAAATCATTTGTGACTCCATTCTTTATAACCTTTATTGTGTTAATCTCTTTAATCGGTGAAAGTTTAGCAACTATTGTGCAACATGAAATATCATCATCAATGACATATTGAATTTTAACATCTTGATCTGGAACTTCACACAAAACAGCTATGATATGTATTAAATTCTCATATGGAAGAATAATTAAACCGGAATCATCAATTAAATTAATAAAAGATTCATAGTTATCGATGATGATATCCCTGTATATTTTCATTAATTCTGAATCTAATGATGTAGCCTGAGAGCTTAAGTCCTTTGGATTATAATGAACAGTCACTGGTTCAGTACAAGGTACTTCAACATCCTCCTCGGAAGCCTGTGAACAATATAACCTCTCCAGTTTTCCAAATTCGGGGGAAACATTAACTTTTACATTCTGAATCATTTTACTTTTATCATCATTTACATTATATCCCACAGTTATTTCAGCTTTAGCATTTGAATTTCTCTGAGGAACAATTATTCTTTTCATTTACATATGAGTAAAAAAATTTATGAACTAAATAATTGATTAATATATGTGTGCATTATTTAATTCATTTCCATTATTATCTATTTTATGAATGATTGTAAAACAAGCGTTCTTAAAGTCATTTGATTTCTCAATTTTACGTTTATCCTTATCAGAAATTTGATCATAATCTACTTTATATTTTTCAGCATAAACACGTTTTTTGATAAGTTCATTAAATGCATCATTGATTACTTTACTGATCATTCTAGCAATTTGTAATGGTTGTACTCCATTTTGTTTTAATTCTTCCTTTACATTCATACCAGTAATATATGGATCAACGATTGCAGTTTTGAAATATTTCTTTGGTGTTATTAGTTTCTGAACTTTTGCAAATTGACCTTCTAAATTATGCTGATATGCAGGAAAACCATTTTGACTTGGAACAATTGAATTCATTTCTTCAACAAATTTTGAATATGGTTCATGTCTATATGAATAAATAGGTCCATTTTCGCTCTCACCAACATATTGATTAATTAGTTTTCCATTTACATCAAATTCAATTGGATATGATGTGTTATATGCTTTTCTTTTTCCATAATCACTATTTTTTAGTTTGTACCCATTAATGACTTTAATATTCTCCTTTGCATCTGTAATAAAAAACTCTGGAATACCATCTAATGTTCCATTAGGACCTGTGATATCTGCTTCATGAGCTTCCCAATTTACACCATGACGTTTTGCGTATGCCTCAGCCTCTGGTAATGTTAAAACATTTTTCATTTGCTTTATGTCTTTCTGAAGTCCAGCAACAATATGAACTAATTCCTTCATTCCATCAGGAACTGATATTTGACGTTGATAAATTTGACCAGCTCTTTTCCCATTCTGATAAGTTCCAGGTTTAAGTTGTGTTTGTAATAAGTTTCCGATTTCCGCCATGTTTAATAAGAATAAAAAAATTAAATTAATATTTATTTTTAATCAGAAAAAGTAACATTACCTTTAACAGAATTAACTATTAACTTTCCATGTCCACTTAATTGTTGATATTTATAATAAAGCTCATTAATTGACATTGGTAGATTCACCTGATACAACATAACATTTAATTGCTGACGACTAAAACCTGAGAATATAAATAATGTTGAAATATTTGATTTGATATTTGTTGAAAGAGCTTTACAATATTGAACAGCCATAAAGAATGAGCATTGAATATGACGACATTGTGTTAAGAGTTGATTGAAATATGATTTTTCATTACTGATTAATTTTGATTTAACAGCATCATCAAGGAAGACTAAAGTATGTAAGAATTCACGACTGAAATCATTAATAAATAATGTTTTAAACAAATCATCTTTTTGTTCATCAACTATTTTATCCTCTAAATTATCTTTCTTGATTGTATTATATAATTCTTTATACAATATTAATTTCTTTAAATAATCTTCTGCTTCATCATATGATAAATAAACAATAGGAATATGAATGAGGTGTTTTAATGATTCAAAAGTATCATCACATTTGTCACCAATTCGGTTTATATATATTAATACATGAGAATATGGGGATGTGTTAGATATAATAATCAACTCTTTAATGATGGATAAAGTTTTACCCTTAAATTGTTTACCTATTGCAGCAGTAATGGAGTTATAATATACATTTGAATATGGTATTTTGCACAATATTTCTTTTGATAAGGATTCTTTATTTTTATTTAGTTCATCATTTATCATACTGTCAATGTATTCATTATATACATTATGAAGTTCAGTCATTTTATATTTACAAAAATAATATTTTTCCTTATAAATTATTATCTATATCGTATTGACTCTTAAACTGTGGTGGGCAATTCACAACCTCCATTTTTAAATTGTTCTTTAATCCATTCAGGATTTAGATCACGACCTAATCGTTGAGGTATGGCTCTCTGAGCCTCAGCCCCAAAGGGGCGTATTGACACATCTTTAGATTCTTCAAAGTCCTTAATTGACTTTTTAATGTATTTATTCATTCGCTCAGGTGGCATTGTTACCATCTATATATAGTTGCTTTTATACTAATTAAAAATTAAATAATAAAAAAATTAACTGAGTTTTTCCCACTAACATGCAAAAATATAAATTTTTATGACTTATTCATTAACCTATTCATACAAACGGTTTCTGAAATACTTGATTTAAAAAATGATGTTTTATTTTGTGAAAATCATCAGTAAAATTTCAACGTTTTGTTGGATTTGATTGATGTTCTGTGTATGGAGGTGCTAGAATTCGCCTGTATTTGCGATTCTGCACTCAAATATGAGAAATCATTGTTTTCGTGATTGAATAATTTTGGACCTAAAATTGTTAACGGTATGATAATATTTTTATTACAGAATTGTATAGTGTATAAAACTTATTTGGAGAACTTGAAGTCAAAATTAATGATCATCGTATGAGTTTTTGAGAAATGAAGAAATTACCTAATTTATGAGCTGATTTTTTGAAGTTTATTGGTACTCATGTATTGCATGGTATGCGTTAATTCATGCGGAAAAGCCTCAGCTAGCAGTTTGCATATGAGTTTGGGGTAAACAGCGTTGAACCATCCATTAAAAAATGAATCTGACAATATGACACGTAAACACCCGAAAAGGCAGGGGGAGTGGCTAAAGTATTGTGAAACTGGGTAATTATACTAAACCAGTACAATTTGACTAAATAATAAAAAACACTACTTTATGCAATTATTTTGTAAGACGTTGTAATGATCATTATCATTGCATAATTTGATATAATCTTTGTCAAAAGTGATATTTAACGATAAATCGATTCTATATCAAATGCAGTTCTTATGCCAAGCACATTTCAGATCCGTTTTATTTTAATTTTCAATTTTTCGAATCCTTAATTTAAAAAGCTAATTCGATAAAATACGTATAGAGCATAGTATGTAGATATCAACCATAGCATTAAAACAAAAATATCTATTTAAGATTCGTTATAAAAATGCCCAAGAACCTCAATTTTGTGATATTTGGTATTGAAATACCATACAAATCCCAAATATGCAATAAAAGTCCAAAAACGTACACTTCAGAAAGTTGAACGGTTTTAATTCGTTAAAAGCAGAAATGTCGCGTCCAAGCAGATCTCTCGGCCTCCAGTTCCTTATGGAGCGCAGGGCACGCGAAGAAGCAAACAGATTCTACAACGAAGCCGCCGCCGAAGACAATTTAACAAGACAGCGCGCACAATTCGAGCAACGTACATTAAATCGTTATCAGGGCGGCGAGCTCAAGCGAAGAGCTATGGAGCGCGCCCAGAAGTATCAAGAAGAATTAGAAAATCGTCGTGACAAACTCTCAAAACTTCTCGCGGATGAAGAACAATTATATGCGCAAGAAATGCAAAGCAGCGTCGAAACTCCGTCAAAGCGTCGCGATAGACTTAAGCAGCAGCTCACTGCTTTAAGGCAGAGGCGCCAGGAAGAGCACGTTCAATATGTTGCCGAAAAGTTGGAGCAGGGATGGAGAGACTCGTGCGATCCACTTCGCCACCAGGTTTCCGAGGCATTACAGCGCCAGGTTATCAAGGAACGCGATCAGCAAGTTATTGAGAAAGAAATGGAACGTCAAAAGGGCGATCAGGCGGAAGAGGAGTACGCAGCCACAGTCAAGGCTAATGTTGCTGAGTGGAAGAAGCAGCAGGAAGAGACAAAAGACAGTCATCGCCAGAAATTAATGCAAAACCGCGAAACATGGCTTACTCAGATGAACGAGAAGTCCCAGATAGTCAAAACGCAGAAAGAACAAGAATACAAAGAATCTCTTGAGTTCAGAACAACAGTTGAAGGCCAAATCAAGGCTGCACAAGAAGCAGCTGAAAAGAAGGCCCAACAACAGGCAGAGCGCAGACAGGAACTCGACAAGCTTAACGCCGAACAGATTGCTTACAGAAGGAAGATCATTGAAGATGATAAAGCACTCGACGCTAAATACGCAGCACAGACAGCAGAAGAGCTTCGCCAGCAAGAGGAAGACGAGTTAGTTGAGCGCATTGTTAGAAACAGGAAAGCCGAAATGAACAGAAAGTTATTCGAAACGCAGCTCAACAAGAAGGCCGCCGAAGACACTCGCTCAGAGATGTTCTTGCAGAGAGCACAGCAGGAAGCCAACGAGC
Organism: Trichomonas tenax; assembly: GCA_023091735.1. NCBI lineage: Eukaryota > Parabasalia > Trichomonadida > Trichomonadidae > Trichomonas > Trichomonas tenax. The sequence continues at coordinate 4,110 of JALKBU010001384.1, read as the reverse complement.
GTGACGATGAGTTGAGAAGGAAGGACGCTGAGGCCAGAAGAAAGTTGATGCTTGATGCTGTCGACGACAGAATAAAGACAATAAAGCTTCACGAGGATGAGAAGGTGAAGCAGAGGCAGGAGAAGATCGCCGAGACAAAGAGGCTCGAGGAGGAGCTCGAGTTCGAGAAACAGATCGAGCAGGAAGAGAAGGAGCAGAGATTACTGAGAATCAAGAACCAGTACGAGATGCTCCAAGCTCAGAGCAGAGCAAAGGCAGAGAGAGAAGCCAAAGAAAAAGCCGAAGATGCTGCAAGGATAAAGGCGATGGTAGACGGTTGGGCTGCCGAAGAAGAAAGGATAAAGAAGGAACTCGCCAATCCTAACCTGTTCGTAGGAAATAGATTCCGTGGAAACCGCTGATTTTCTTTTTTTTTATAATAATTTTGTAAAACGCTTATTGTGTCTCAAGTATTTTAAAAAAATCATTACCATTTTAAAATGTTAACATTTCATAGGATAGATAGTATTTTTATTCATAATAATATTATTCATTTTTTTTCTCTTCTGGATCGTCTTGATTCGAGTTATCTTCATTTTCATCAGGATTTCCAATATCTTCCGCATTAATAGGTTCCTTGATAACTATTGAACCAAAAATAACAGCAAATAAAGCTTTATCTGCTGCGAAAATGAGGAAAGCACCAAAATCACCAATGTGCTTTTGCATCTGTGGATAAACAAAGATGATAATGAAAGCGCAAATCCAGCTTGTCATTGAATTGATAGAAGATGCAATTGATCTCATCCCTAGTGGGAACATTTCTGGAGAAGAATACCATGGCATTGGAGATAAAGCAGTTCTAAATCCAAACTGATAAATTAAGATTAAAACAATAGAAAGGACCGTGTTCCATTGGAATTTCAGATTTAATGCATAAACTAAAAGAGAAACGAAGCATGTAATAGTTGAAGATATCCACATTACTCTTCTTTTAACCTTTCCCGTGATTGCATTTGCAATAATATAAGCAAGAGCTTGAGCAAACATTGTGAATGCTGCTGCAAGTCCTGAAGGAATTGGAACTTTTGCTGTAACAAATAATGAACTGAGATTTGTGATCATTGTATTGGCACTAGAAAGCTGCTGAGACGCCATAACAAGGATCATAATTATTACTTTCTTGATGTATTGTCTGTCAAAGATTGATTCCTTAATATCTCCGTTAGAATCATTTTCATCATTGTTGGAACTGTCTCCATTGTTCTGTTGATCAAATAATAGTGAAGTTTCTGGACAGAACCAAATCGTCCCAATTTGTATAACAGAAGTAACAATAGCGAGAATGTGGAGAACCAATAAATCATAGAACTGTCCAATGACAAACAAAATAACGATTCCTAAGACAATGCACAACTGATTCAATGCTCCTTAGAATTCGACATATTGTGATGGAGCGATTTCAACGAGATAAAGAGGATCAATGGATGTGCAAGCTCAGAGAACGATTCCAAGTAATGATCTTATAACAATTCCGAACCAGAGTATCTTTTTAGTAAGCGCGAACAAAAAAGCCCAAAAAATAATGTTAACAACATCAATAATAACAATAACAACTCTTCTTCCGTAAAACTTCAATAAGAATGTTGTCAAATATGGGCCAACGCAAGCAAATAATGCAGTTAAGGCGTTGAACAGTGTTGATTCTATTGATGATATTTTGAACTTATCTTCGTAATAAGGCAATGCAGGAGAAATGTAACCAATGATATATCCGAACGTGAAAGGTGTCAAGATGATAGGTAAAGCATAAAGGAGTTCACTGCTGCAGAATCCCATCTTGTAAAATGATGATTTTCATTTCAGAGGCTCCTTCAAATATTTGAGCTAAGATTTTGATTTTTACAAGAAAACTTAGTTAAATCACATCGATAGTAATAACACAAAATATGATGAACAAAATTTTCTTCGTTTCTGCATTCAAAACATGTCAAAACTGAACGATTAAAAAAAGAAAATTGCGCTATTTGAGAAAACACTTTGTTAATACATTCAATATTATGCATAGATGTTATATTTCGAAAAATGATGGATGATGCGTTTTTTATTCTTTTTTATTGATTTACTTTGTGAATTAGCTACATAATGACACTTAGATCAGTAATGAATAACATTTTCTCCAATGGCAACGAATATTTTGGCAGTTTCTCAATATCGATCATTGGCTCTCAATTCATTGTAAACTATTCAATATTGATGTGCTAAAAATTATCCCGCAGAAAACTGATTTTCAAGTTCTTTTCGGCCAATCATCATATAACAACTATAAAATATATCTATTCTGCCATGTATTAACTATTTTTAGAATGAAGCCCGAATATCTTAGATATTACAAGAAATTCAACTATTTACCATATAAACATATTAAATCTTATATTGCATATCCAATGACAATGCAAATAGGACTGAAAAACCATTTTTAATTTTTGCTGTTTTTAATCAGTTAAATTATAATAGGACTATAAGAATTTGATTGAAACTATTTTAAGTATGATAGATGAAATTCTTCATGAAATGGATCCAAACGCCAAATTTTTTTGTGATCTGAATATTCAGATCAAAAATACAAGATTATCCTTCTCACAGTAAAAATATCAATAATACTACGAAATTGCTATACACTCATATGCTCAAATCATACCAATATCGATAATTTTCAAATTTGGAAAAATAATTATATTAAAATTTGAGAAAAAGTTGTTTTGTAGTTTAGATATTGTATCAGGAAGATTTATACTCTCCAAATTCCTGCAGTTGTCGAATATATTCGTACCAATATTTGTAATACTTTCTGGAAATTTTACAGATTTCAATGAAGAGAGAAGGATTATTTTGGAATTTATTATCACCAATGTATCTTGTTATTGTGCAGTTTCCATCTAAAGAACATTGCAAAGTCATGAATTTTCTGATGTGAAATCCTTTTTAATTTTCAATCGAAAGGAATGTGAATTCATTTTGTTAAATTTGTAAAATTTAAGGTGATGTCAAACCTCAATCACATGAAATCGATAAATGAACACATCATAAGTGTGTTTATTTAATCTCACATGTTAATAAAAAGAGAAAATAAGAGAAAACTCTTTCATTTGACCAAAACACTTAATGCTATATAAATAATGCTTGTTGGTGTTACACAGTCTTGAAATGCATTATTTAATATTTTTTGAACAGAATCCTGCATTTCAATACTTTGTTATTGGCTGCAGCCAGAAAAAGCATCTTATTCAATTTTATTAACACTTGAAGGGATGAAACATGTTCCAAACTTACACAACTTTTAAACGTTTATTTGACAAATGAATTTTAATGAATTGCAGTTTATAAATACAGATGTCAAAATATTGCAATATATAAGATAATGAAAAAAAAAAAATGAATATCATAGGCATGCTGATTTGGTATGATATGTAATGATACTTAGTTTCATGCCTCAGAAAAGGGTTAACTCGAGTTACAATTTTTCAAATGATTAGGAAAATATTACAACTGTAAAGATGAAAAGACATTCGTTTGGGCTTTAGAGAATACACAAGAGATTTCAAATTTATGGTTTAATCGCATTGAAAACAAAATAACAACAATAATATTTACTGTCTAAGTCGATTCAAGTGCCAATAAACTGGGATCCTGCAAGTACAAATTTGGGTTTCATATAGTTTCCCATATGTTAAAGATGGTGTAGGAGTTGTAGATGGAGGATAACCTTTCGTCACTGAAGTATTACCAAAAGCTCCTCCTGAATAGTCCTCTCGAACATATACTTTATTGATACTAATATTTGGAGTAATTATAAATTCGTTAGGTGGTACAGTGTCATTATAGAATATGTCGTATTGGTTTTTAGGGAGATTATTAAAAACATTTTGAAAGAACCTCGTTCTGCGATCTGGTATAATCAATAATGTGAGGTTTGGACAATTAGTGAATGACGATGGAGAAGAGCTTAGTTCATATGGAAGTGTGATACTTTTGAGATTTGTACATCCTGAAAATACATTTTCAGAAACCGAAAAGCTGTTATTCGGGAAGACAACACTTTCAAGACTAGTACAGTTCCGAAAAATTCCG
>JALKBU010001383.1:0-11742 GCA_023091735.1 Trichomonas tenax | reverse complement strand
AATAATACATTTTTAACTCATAATACTAAATAAGAAAATATCTACATTTTTAAATATCATTTTATATACTACTGACACATCACTGAATGGAATACAATGATACGTATATACCATCTGCTGTCTTTTTGTTGATTTGATTTGTAATTTGTTGCTAAATTGTAAATTGTGCATCAACATAAGTGACAATAGTAATATCCAACCTGATAATGTGTATTCCTATCGTCACTAAAGCATATTGATCATACTGGCAATGTTGTCTGTGGACACTCGAAGTCAATACACCTCTGTTATTTTTCATGAAAAAGGTTATTTCTCGTACTTAATCTTCTCAACATATTATAAATGGCCATGCTATTAGATTCACTTTTTGCTGATATATTTTTTGATAAAACGAGTTGAAATGGTATCATATTTTAATTTTATATGAATAACAGTATATATCATATAATTTATTACATTATTGTTTCCCCTGAGTTTAGAAATTTATTACCCTCTGAGTATATTAGGAGCTATATCTTCCTATTGTGTTCTCTTTAATGAAGATATATTTTTGACATGTAAAATTTGACTTTTTGATAATCTTTTTAGATTCATTTTTGCTCAGCACGATGGAAATTTTTCATATCAATAACACTGCCTTACACAATAAGAATTTATTACCACCAATAATATCATTAAAAGCAATTAAAATACATAACACTTGATTTTGATCTTTCGATAATCATGACGTAAAATAGAAGCACAGAGCTTAATTAATCATTCAACAATGTTCATTACAAGATTACATTCTTTTAACATAGAAATAATGGTGAGAAATATAATGTAGAGTATCAGAATAATCAAAATAAAGAAAAAGGTTATTTTAGAAAAGTGAAAATTAAAAGTGACAAAATGTTTGCACCGCAGCAGAATGATGACACAAATTCGCTTTCTCTTGATTCAACATTCAATTCTGATGAGATTATTCAGATATTGAAACCAATTCTCGACAAAAACATTACTTCTGATAAATTAAAATCGAATATTTTGAATCACATTGCTAATGAGCTCAAGGAATCATCACTTGACATCAAAATGGACAGAATTAACAGAAGGATTAGGCAATGCCATGAAATGTTAAACGATTTTTCATCAAAACGCAGAAGTGACGAAGAAATCAACATGAGAGTGAATATTGTTCGCAATGAACTCTTCGACATACTTTCCTTCGTGCAAATGTTGAGTGGTTTGAATCCACAAGGAGCTTTAGAATGCAAAATTAAAGTCGATTTTATCGAAGCGTTTAATTTCTTGCATAAACTCATCCACATGATAAAGTGGACGAGCCAGTCCCCAAAATTACTAACAACTATTCACCAACAATTTGATACAGCTTGTATGCAAATTTTCACTTCGATTATCAACTTAAATATTACGAAATTCGATAGCCAGGAGACTCTCGATCACTGTTTGAGAATGCTGTTTGACGTAGACTTCAAAGGTCTTTATTCAATGAATTTAATTGTGCCCTTGCGTGGTTACTACGAAAATATACAACTTCAGAGCTTCAAAGAGAACCCAACAATACAGCACCTCAATGCTATAGTCTATACGGCTGCTAAAAAGGGAATTGCTGCTGAACTCATTCCATATATTAATTTGATCGAATCTCCACCAGGAGATCCTCGAAAAGCACGTATTTTGCTTGCCCGAGTGCTGCTGGCGCCAGAGTTAAGAGATGTCACAAAGAAAGCTGTGCTGGAATGTGATAATGCTGATGCATTGATTCAGGCTCTCGAAATTTTCGGCGCTGATGAAGAAGTCAGATCTCACTTCTTTACTATTATTGCAAGACACTGCAATACATGGCTAAACGCAATACTTATGACACCAACATGGAACTCAACAAATGTTCGTGGCCCTTATTCACAGTTCAAGAAGATGTTCGAGAAAATGAATGATTCAGAAAGATCTGAGATATTTATGACCATCGCTGAATCCGATGTTGCTCAATCATTAACATCAATGTATAAAATGCGCTTGAATGAACTCAGCACTGGTGATGATATGTGCAGAGATATCAGCACAATTATTAATTTATCAATTCGTTAATATATTTTTGTTTGTAAAACATAATTATGCACTAATTTCGTTTTTTAAATAAAATACAAACAATAATTTACTAACATGGATAATATTAAACTTATTTTGAACGAAGTAATTTCATTGATTCTCTAACATTTGAGAGCATCTTGAGAATGGAAGTGTTCTTCTGTGATAAATATGTTAACATTGGTATTAAAACTTTCTCAACTGCAAACAGCATTTGGCGCTGTTTATCTTCATTGTATTTGTTGTTGATCTCTTCAAATGACGCCTGTGGATCAAGTGCACATAGTATAGATTGAGAGCAATAAATTATTGCTTTGCCAATTGATACTTTTCCTTGAACAGACGGTTTATAGTTGTCAAGAGAGAAAAGTTTGAGATGTGCAATTATTTTGCTTTCATCTACTGTTGTCTTGTTCAGGCAATAGTCGGAGATAGATTGGACGATCTGCAAAACGCTGTTTTCGTCGAGATTATTTGTAAGCGGTAATATCCTTGAAGCATATTTTCTGCAATAAGGCGGGAGATTTTTCATTAGTTTTGTGATTTTATCATCGCATTTGATTGTCCATTTATCAACACATCCATACATAACAGCCAATAGACCGATTATTACTTTTTCTGTATCATTAAACAAAGATTTCCATGATGGTACAATAAGGAATGTGTTGACTAAATCATATATTCTTTGGGGAGCAAAATTGCCTTCAGAATGTGTCATTGCAACATAAGACAACAAATCTGATAAAACATGTACATCGCAATCAAATACATCTGTTGTCTTGCATCGAATGAATGAAGCCACTAAAACATCATTTCGTTCAATTTCCTGTTTGTGAGATTCTTTATATGCTTTCCATTCTGCGTAAGCTTCAATTACTTCAAACTCTTTGTCATTTAATTTCTTATCACTCGAAACATAAATTGGAGAGCCATCATCGCAAACAGCAGCAGCAACACTTGCTGATCTTGTGCTCTTTTTATCACTGATGATCTTGGAATTGAGAACATTTGAAACTTTTTCATCATCTGGATTCGAAAGATTTTTGATAATTTTCTCGAACTTTTGATGCTCTTTGTTCTGCAAATATGGCATCAACATAACAATGAATGTTTGAAGGCATTTGATATGGTTATCATAATTATTTGAATCATCTTCAATAGCATAGATAGCTTTGAGAACAATCTTCTTGTCGAAAGAAGATAACTTAAATAATTTTGTTTTTTCGTCTATATCATCAATTTCTGGTTCTGTTATATCTAATTCATTTGCATCAACTTGCTCGTTAGTCTTTATATCAATGTAATAATCATCTATCTTGGAATAAATAGTGAATTTCATTCTCAAAAACTTTTCGACATTTTCGATGAAATCCCCATTATTGATTTGTTTCGTAAACTTGTTAATGAACTCTGAAGAAAATGGGAAAGATCCTAATTCCCGGAGCTGTTCTTTCTTGGCAACAGCAAGTTGCCTTCTTAATTTGTATTGGAGAAGCAAAGGAGAAAGAGATTCCGCAAACAATCTCGAAATTCCAACAAAAATATTTGAAAACTCATTAGAGAATTTTGGATTATAAATTGCCAATATAACAGGAAGAGTTCTAACTGGAACAACCAACATTGATGTCATTTTAGATAAAGATGGCTCATCATCTGCTGATTTATTAAACAAACTTTGACTTCTTGGATTTCTAATTGCATTCACGATGTTATTTTCGTATGCTTCTCTAATCAAACTTGGTTCCGCAGGAAGAATCTGCAATGATGGGAAGTCAATTTCTGCACCTTCAACAGCAAGAACTCTGCAAACAGTTGCATCACATAAATTGCAAGCTTCTTTTGCAACATTCTTAAACAAGTCGTCATTGTTATTGTCATAGTCACGAAGATTGGAAATTGCTTTTGCAAGCTTCATATATGAGTATGGCGATGCATGAAGGAATGAAAATCTCCATAACGAAATTAAAGGCTTCAAGAAAGTTAATGTTGCTGTAACGTATTGTTTTTCAATCGATGAAACTGTTCTTTCGGTGGACAATAAACCTAAAGCTACATGTAATTGGTTTAAATGCAAAGGAAAAACAAAAACTGGTGTGTTATCGAATATTGGTGCTTCACAAGTGATCTCAAAACTCTTTGATGACATAGGACTGACTAAATAATCATTTGTATCCTGATGAACCAGATATCCAGATAAAGAGTCATCAATATCAATAAATTTGGACTGTTTCACATCCGGAAAGAACAATGTTTCACCTTGTGAACATGTGTACACGACTTTAAACGCATCAAAATTGAGTTTTGTCGCAATATTTTGAATTTGTTTTTGATAAAAATCTAAAAATGCTGGTTCTGAAATATTTGGGGAATTGATTCTATCCAACAGTGGCTGTTCATGTGATAAATTCATAAGAAAATCTGTGACCTCTGTAAAAAAATTATTAATCTTTTTGATTCTTTCTGTCATTTTTGTTAAAAACTCGATTTGTATTTCAGGAGTTGCATGTGTTAATGCTATCTGTAGCTTACTATCAAATATGCTTGAATTTTCGAATATTAATTTTTCAAATAAAGGTTCTTCTTCGATATATTTTGTTACTTTTATTGACTCAGACTGTAGCAATAGTTTTTGTAGTATCTTATCGGCAATATTTTCGATATTTGTGGTTGTTTGAATAACTGGTTTCAATGGACCTAAAACTTCAGGTTTTTGATCTTTTTCTTCAAGCGTTTTATCTATGAGAAGTTGTAATTGATTGCTTTTAAATGCCAATTTCTGGATTTTCTTTCTTAATTTTGATTCTTCTGATTTAAACATTTCAATTCTCTCTTTTATCGCATTTATCGTTGATTGTGCTTCATGTATAACAAAAGGACCACGTGGAGCGCTCGTGAATCCATTTGGTGAGAAAAGATACATAAAAAAAACGAATAATGGCAAAAGTTGACATGTAATTTTGTTTTACATGTCAATTTATAATATTACCACCATTATTAATTAATTTCATCAATTTATCAGCGAAATGTGCGAATTGAACACATATTAGGTTTATATATGATTTTTGTTTTTCAATTATGTGCTGTTCTAATGCATATGACCCTTGATTTACAAGTATTTCATCAATGTATATATATTCTTATATACATCATTCACACCAATAGCATCCAACAATATACAATATGCCTATTAATTTCCCATATAACATAGAGTTAAAAATAAGTTTTTGGAGTAATCAGAATATTATAACAAGATGAAGAAAAATATTACATGACAACAAAGTCCTATATTATTATTAAAGTATTTCCAATATTAGTTCTTTAATAATAAAAAAAGTTATTTCTTCTTAGCTTTTCCGCCCGATTTTGATAAACCTAAAGTATCAATGAAGTTCGTAATTTCGATCTTTGTCTTCCGAAGCTCATATTGGACGACGTTGTATCGATATTGAACTTGTTTCTCTATTAAACTATCATCTTCTTCATGGAAATCGAGTGAAAAGATCGGTACATCCTTGAATTTGAGAGGCATGACTATGTTAAGCTGTAAAATGTCGTTGTTCGGTGATGCGAATTCGACATTATACTCATCTTTGTCTAAAGCTGCTTTGCTGAGGATCTCCATCATAACCTTTGGGAAATCTTCGAATAATGTCTTCAAACTCTCTTTATCTTTGAGTGTCTCGAATGATTCTTCGTCATATTCGACTGAATACAGGAAGAACATGTTTTCTTGCTGTGAAATCTCGAATCTGATTGTTTCTAATTTGGCATATTTATCCTTCTTTGTAAATATTTTAATATTTGTCGGGCGAACTTCGATTTTGTTTGTGCTTGTGTTGTGGAACTTGAAGTTGATCTCCTTAGAATACTCAATCTTCTCGCCTGGCTTGAGAGATGGATCCTGGAGCGGGTCTTCCATGATTTATATTTGCTGTTATGTAAACTTCTTCAGTTTTTTTTATATTTGGAGAATAAGCTATACTTTCATTGTGCTATAATAAAATCAAAGAAAAATCAGTGACTAACCGATAAGTTTGTGAGAAATGATGATTTTACATTTTAAGGTTTTTGATTTTTAATCTTCGTCTAATTAATTCACAATTATCTCTTTATTAATATATTTTATATATATTTTAATGATACATAATTAATATATACTTCTTATATATCTTATTTAATATGTCTAAATTCATTTAAATATGCTTTATATGGAGATAAATGATGAATAACATGTTCGGCAAACTATTTTTTCATATTTATTACCAAATCATTGTAGATGATGTGTAATTAAGATTTGCTGACTTTACCGCTTACTCCGAACTATTCAAAATTAATTTCAAATAAAAAGTCCTTTTCCTCCTTTTTTCAATGAATGCCTCACTGACTAGAATATAACCGTTCAACTACTTTTTTTCACTTTCCCTGTAATTTTTGATTTTTTCATCAAAAAATTCCATAAATTATATTATTTTTTGTAGCAATACATTCGTACAGTAAAGTATATTGTTATCTATTTATTATTTTCAGATTATTCTTTTTTTATTCGGCGTAAAATTATGAAAGTTCAAAATAAAAATAGTTTTCGGCACGTAAGTAATTTCATATCAATTTTACTCCGAATCTCATGTGACGATTTTCTAGATATTTTGTATATATAATAGACATACTATTGTTAATCAAATGGTCTTATTTTTATTCAAAAATAAAATTTACTGTACGTTAAGCTGCGTCATTTTTCATGAATCTGGACTTCCAAAATTTTAGAAATGTTTTTTGTTTTTGCGGCGACTGTTCATTCTATTTTCGTCAACTTCGACGTTGGAAGTCAATTCCTTCGCGGAGCAGTGATAGAGAACACAGGAGCTCCGTCTATGGCTTCAAATAAGCATGGAAGCACAATGACGCCGAATTCGGTTAGTTTTAAGCTCCAAAACTTGCAAGAAGGGCATATAAGGAACAGCAATCTCACAGGTCTTCAAATCAAATACGGAAAATCTTCACTACAATACTTAAAATATAATCCACAGAACGGTGCTCCTTATCTTGGACGCATTATGGGTCGAAATTCGACAGAAAACTTCGAAATTCCAGTAATAGCTACTGCATCTGAGATGTTTTCGTTCTTAATCAAAGATACACTTGATGCAAAAGATTTTCTTGGTGTCGAAGGCGCGACATTCACAATTCCAGCTTATTACACATACAGGCAGCGCGAGGCGTTCATGAAAGCGGCATATCTTGCTAAAATTCCCTTCATTGGAATAATTGAAGATTTTCAAGCGATAATTTGGGCATACACCAATAAATACCTCGATAGATTTGCAAAAACCAACCACTCCGTGTTATTCATCGATATTGGAGCTTCACACACGACAACATTTAGAGTTGATTTTTACTGCAACACATCAACAATCGTTGCAAATATGACTTCATACGAGTGGTCAGAGGAAGCGGGAAGCTTCGCCTTCGCACACTCAATAGCTAATGAAGAGAATATCCCGTTCCGTAAGGCAATGAAGAGAGTTGAAAGAGGTAAATTCTCTCGTGAAGTTGTTGAAAGTGAACTCGAAGAACTTCAGAGAATTATACTTTTAGCAATGGGTAACGAAGAAATAGACTGTGTTCAGTTAATCGGAGGAGGCTCTAAACTTCCGTACATAGAAGATGCGATCAAAGAGTCAACTGACACTGAAATATCACGTGAATTGCCAAACTTAGACACAAATGCTATTGGTGGCGCATTTTTAACACAGAAACTTGCAAACAAGCAGGTTTGGCCTATCACATTCATCAGATGCCCAATTTACACCGAAAGACTTCGTTGTGATAAAGTCTCTGCAACGTACTGCACGAAAGGCGCGAAGTGCACCGAGTTAGTTATTTTGGATAACACTATTTGCAATGAGCTTTTCCTCGAAGCAGAAGACAAAGAAATCCCTGAAGGCACCAATAATTTAATTGCTGGCTTTACTCTTACTAACATCAGTAAGTGGGATAGAGAAGAGGAAGAGTTCGTTAGTGGCATCATGATCATGAAAGACCCGCTCCCACAGATAACATCAGTCAACTGGTGCATCACATCCACGCTCAACTGCCAACCAATTTCATTCAAGCAGACAGATATCAACTTCAAGACATTCCAGCCATCGTTTGACTTTATTGACAGTGTCACTGGTGTTATGCTAAAAGAGAAGCGTTTGATGCAATTAAAGGGGCAACTTAGGGCTCTCGTTGATGAAGCATTAATAAAAGAAAAGGATGTTAAAAAGAGAGAAGTTGCTCAGCAAGCACTTAAGGTTGCCGACAGCTCAGAGGATATCCCAACACTTGAGCAATACGTGAAGTTGCTCACAGAAGAGGAAAAGAAGAAAGAAAACAAAGTCAACGAGAACGAAATGTTTTACATTGAGGACGAAGATGAATTATAAACTATTTTGTGATATTATGATCCAAACACTCTTTATTTACCACTGCAGTCCCAAGAGAAACACTAATTTTCACGTTTCAAATATTTTTTTTCTCGCTATAAAAATAACGCATTTTATTTCGCAAAAAAGAGCTATTCATCAGTTTTTACAATGTTTTATTTCTCTTCTAAAATAAATAACTCAAAAGGATCGAAAGTCATACTATTGTAGTGATATTATGTTGAAAAATCATGTTAAACTTTATTCTCAAACGAAGAATTTCATGTAGACAATAAAAACAATAGCAGCAATGCAGAGGAAAATTGTGAAGATTGCACCAATGAAGTGTACTATGCTCTGTCTGCCGCATGCCTTCATGTAAAGTACTGCTGGTAAGCCCCAAAGAACAATCGGAGCGAGAAGATCTGAAGCGAGACCTAAGTATAAGGAGAAATTGCCCTGAGCACTAATTAAAACGATTCCAATCAGACCAATGATGATGCCAATGACAACCCAGATTGCGTATTGGATTGTTGTGACTTTAACGTAGATGTTGATCATAATATATCTCATTGGACTAATGACAATGGGGATTGTTGTCGCGATCATTAACATGAGTACAACCTCAGAGATAGTCTTCAGTGGGCCTTCTGGATAATAAGAGAGAATTGAGCCACCATTATTCTTATTAAACAGTGTGAGATAGCAGATGAGGCCAAACGCGTAGTACAGGAACCAGAGGATGACAATGAGAACAATGCAGAGTGCATTCAAGCGCTTAACAGTGGCATGACGCAAGTGATTGAGACCTGGGTACGCGAGAGGGTAAACGAGGTAAGCAGTCATCAGAGATGAGAGGCATGATGACGCTCTGCTGTCAAATGAGAAATAAACAATTTCGTGATTTGGATCAAAGCCATTAGTCTTAACAGACTCGATGAAATAATAGAGAAGAACCGAGAAAAGGAAAACTATGCATCCGCAGGATATTTCTGAGATGACAGCGACTGCTTTGAGCGATTTTGTGAGTGCAAATGGGATTATGAAGATGATAATGAAAATGAGAAGGTAGAATTCGTTTGTCAGAGCCCACCACGGAACTCCTTCCGGTTGGTATTTTTTGATTAACGAAATAGTTGTTGTGATAATGTACGAGAAATAGCTCTTGAGAGTGACGAATTTTCTTGATATAGAAAGGAAGGCGCACACCCATATGGTCCTTGGACCGAATGTTGCAGCCCAAATGTCTTCAAATGTGCCTGAGTGTGTTGCAGCACCGGCTTTTACGAAGAAAAACATAGAGTAATAGCTGAAGAATCCAATTACTGTGCATAAAATAAGCGAAGTAAAGACGCCGCACTTGAATGCTGATCCCAAAGCGATAATACCTCTTCCTACAGCTGCATTGATGAAGCAGACAAGCATAGGAAAGAAGTTGATGTTGTAGCGGTACTCCTTGAAAAGACGCTTCTCCTCGTGACTTTCACCACCGGCCTTTCCAAGCATTTTTTTAATTTAATAACGTGTAAACCTTCAAAATTTGCATAAGGCTAATTTATTAATGTCTTTACATATAATTAGATTTCTCGGGACCTTTTCGATATCAACTGATGGGTATATATGCAACTGCTTTACCAAATAAAAATTGGAGATTAATCGAGTAAATTTCGAGAAAATACTGTTTTTCTAAAATGAACATTCTTTGATCAATATCTCTTTATCTGTGAGTAATATAGAAAAATTGCAAAGGTAATATATATGTAATTTTTAGTAGAGATTAGAATGAATTATGTTTTGTAACATTTTGTTGAGTTTTTGTGATTTGCTAATAGTTCATTTCGTCGAATATTTGTTTTTATGCCTGGCTTACGTTCGGCTTTCCCTCCTATTTCTTGAGGTGAGGATGGTCATGGGGTCAAAACATCATGTTATCGATAAATGAAAAGATCAGACATTGACATTTCGAAAACTAGATTTTGGCAAATTTTATCATAAAAATTGCTGACTACATAGATTGCAGTAATATACAGATTGTGATTTTTTGGGAAATCCGAAAATCTGGTTAACCCCTAAAAATCCCCAATCTGAGAATATCCAAAACTATAATTTCCCCAATATATATAAAATAAACAATTTTCCTATAATTTATATCGAAAACCCAATAAAAGTAGTATATATTGGGGGTTATTTGCCAAAATTTGCAAACACGTTGATATCATAAATTTTGATATATTGACCCCATATTTAAAGGATTTAACGTTTGATTTCCGACAGTCTGAACGATTCAATATTACGGGCTCTTTGAGTCCTGCAAGTTGAAATTAGATTATTATTTTTTTATTTTAGAATGTAAATCCTGATTACATAAAATATCAATTTATTAAAGAAGACTGTGAGGTATTAAAGAATACGGAAAAATCAACAAAATTTTTCAAGGGGGTATGAGGGAAGTTTTGAAAAAAAGTTTTTTTTTGAAGACCTCCGGTCCAGACGGGAACACAGTTCCCTGCGGTCCAAAGGACCAGCCAAAGGCTCATACGTATAGAAAATTGAGAGGGTTAAAATCGAAATCGCGAAAATATTTTGCTTTGAATTTTGAATAGTGTCTCAAATGTGAAAATGTGAAAATATGAGAGAGAATAAATGATAATTAAAATTTACAAAGAGACGGTTAATGAAATTTTTTCATAAAATAATAAAGAAATGCTAATAAATAATTTAAATTTTATGAAAAGATTTTTAAAACAACTTATTTTTGGCAGATTTAACGAATGTGTCAAGATTTAAAATTTGATGTTTTAAGTTAAGTTTAATAACTAACTAACTAACTAAAAAAAGATAGCGAAGGGCTTCGCCCACGCCCTAAAGGGCAAGGATTTTATGACTTCGAAAATTCAAAAAATATTTTTGAGTGTTTACGATTAAAATTTGATGTTTTAAGATTTAAAATTTGATGTTTTAAGTTAACGAATGTGTCAAGATTTAAAATTTGATGTTTTAAGTTAATTTTTTTATGTGGACCAGGTGGACCAGGTGGCACAGTGCCAAAAATCGTATTGAAAAACTATGACAACATGACATTTTGACAACATTGAGGTATGAACAAAAATAAAGTTAATTTTTTTAATTTCTCTAAAATGACAACAAACAACAACACTGAACAAATCATAAATTCATTAGTTGAGGAATTAATTAAAACTGAATCACAAACATTAAATGAAAGGATAAATGACAACTTTGTTGA
>JALKBU010001382.1:0-11759 GCA_023091735.1 Trichomonas tenax | reverse complement strand
TGCAATGAACTACGTTTATGGTCTTCATACTCAGCGTGGAGTTTCAATATATAAATGTCAGTATTGTTTAGACTACAAAGATATTTATAACACTTTTTATAAAAGTGACAATTTGCCCGCGCAAAAAGGTGACAGTTTATTCATGAAAAGTGACTTTAAGGCTCTATGTCACTTTTTGATGTTCACTTTTGTCCTAGACTCTTCTCCACAAGTTTTTCATTGATTTTGAGGGTCTTTCAGTGAATATATCCCTTTAGCTAGTGAAAAACTAGAGGATTGCTATTAAATATATCACAAGTTCCTCAACATTTTCGCAATTACATCATAACCAAGGTATCAACAGCCAGCAAGCCACAAATAGGAAGCTAAAAAACGTATTTCCCACAATTTGATGTAGTTCAAGATAGAGAGATCTAGATTTACAATGATATTTGATTCTTTGCACATAGCATATCAGAGGGGATTCATTAATATCTCTCGCTTAAAAATCGATCAAAACTTTAAAACCATGGACTTTGAAAAAAAAAATCGTAATTTTTTCAAAAATCATGATTTTGGTGAAAATTTAAAATCTGTTTTTCTAGCATCAATGTATTTACCGATCATCACTTAGCAGCATTTTAGTAAGAAAGTACAAAACACAAAAGAATAAAAAAATGTTATAAACTTGAATATTTCTCGCTTTCAAGATAAAATTTCTATTGTTTGAAGCATTTCAATCATTGTACTACCAAAATTTATTGAAAATATTTGATTTTTGAGACGAAAACACGCAAATTGTAATATGAATATAAATTTCACAACAATGCACTGTAGTATGAATATTAAACACGAAAACAAATTATCGAATTGCAATTCAAAAACCTTTTTTTTGAATCTCGGCTTCTACATCAAGAATATGATTGTATGTCAGTTGAATCCACTTATTATTAATATTGGTTCATGATAATATTAGCAAATGGTAACTTTAAGATCTATGCAATGAAATTTTAGGGTCCACTTGTTTATTTTGCTACCTTACCATTAACAACGTATTCTTTAGCATATAGGCATTCAAATACATATTAAAATGTTAAATGATTACGCCTCTTTCCTAGGAGATATTAATGATATTGTTAAAAAGTTAAAATTAAGCCGTGATACTTCAAACAATTATTCCTTAGTATGATGGGAAACAAAATCAAGAAAGTTGTTTTTTAGTGAATTTGTAAGATTTTTTCTTGTACCTAAATAAGTGAAAAATACATCAAAAAAGTGAAGGACGATACAGGAGGTTTGGTCATATCGGACCTTAAATATAGAAATAATATAAAAGTGATTGATTTTGCAATAATTTTATTATATTGGAAAATTATAATATTAATATATGTGAATGAACAGAATTTAATTTGAGAAAAAATAATTGACACTTTGCTTTACAGTGACAAATCATAAAAATCAATATCCTAAATATAATATAAATCAATTATAACATAAAATTATGAAGAAAGAAGATTTGATAAGAAATAAATATTGAGAGGGATAATAAAAATAATAATAAATTATAGGACACTATACACCATTAACTATTAGATGTTTTTATTATATTTTAAAGTGGAAATAAAGTGAATTTTAACTTTTTTACATATTATTGGAAATGATATGGATATCAGAATTAGATAATAATTTCGGAAATAACTTTTGAAATGTCAGAAAAATCACTCACAAATATTGAATGACGTAAAACAAAACTATTATGCATATCTAATATGAAATATAAATAACATGATTTGCAGCTGCTCTCAAAATATTCTATGTGTCAGATTATTATATAGTTTACAATAAAATGTAAACATATTTAGAATACTATATTAAGTCTATTTATATTGCAACGGTTTGCCTTTTCAAAATTTGAAAATGCTCATAAATATTATATGCGGTATTTGGAATATAGATATAATATGCAACAATATATTTTCGAACTTAAAAATAGTTACTTTTTTGCACTTTTTCCTTCTTTTGAATTTTCCAGCCCTTCTGATGATTGCACATCACATATAGAAATATAACATGTTACCACATGTCTCAGGGAATCCATCACCACAATATCTAGTTAAAATAAGCACATTCTATTTTAATTATATTTATCTCGCATATTACATACTTTTTACTAGTTCACTATCATTTAATATATGAATAGATTTTTTCCGTTATTTTTTTAAGATCAAAAAATGTCTGTAGTGAGGTTTACATGTCAGACTCTCAAAAGCTTTTCAAAATGCTATCAAAAGTCTAGCACGCTACTATCGACTTTTTAAAGCACTATATATATTAAATATAAGAATTTGATGTTTAGAAAATTCGGACAATAAGGTTATATTCGAGTTCAAATCAGGTTCTTCGCAATTTTTATAAAATTAATTTTATTTTATTATCCTCTTCTCAAGATTGACAAGGATGGTAGTTTTTTTCCATTTATCTTTTCCCACGCAAACTTTTCCATCAACAACCATCTCCATCAACAAAAAAAGGCTCGAACCGTCGGATTCATTTGTCATTAGTGTACCCTGAAGGAGAGAAAGCTATATTATAAATAAAAAATCTTGAAAACAAAGAAAATTTTCGTAAAAAAATGAAAAAAAAAAAAAATTAACTTCACAATTTTTTCAATCAGCTCCATCAAAATAATTTTTGTGTAAACATTATAAAAAACAAAGATGTCTGAAATTGTGATTGTTGCAGATAATCGCACAGCACTCGGATCCCTGAAAGGCAGCCTGTCGGGGATTCCCGGGCCGCAGTTTTGCGGCGAGGCGATGAAAGCTTGCGTCAATAAATCGGGAATTTCTATCGACCAATTTAATTCTGTGTACATTGGCAATGTCGTGTCTGCTGGCATCGGCCAGAATCCTGCCAAGCAAGCTGCACTAGCAGCTGGGTTCCCTGTTACAACACCATGTACATTAGTTAATAAAGTGTGCTGCTCGTCACTTAAAGCCTTGCAACTTGGCACACTCGAAATAAAGGTCGGTGATGCACAGGCTGTGATGATTGGTGGCTTCGAATCAATGTCTAATGCGCCACATATGATGTTAAATTCACGAAATGGAACGCGTTTGGGCAATTTTACGGTACAGGATGCTCTCATCAAGGATGGGCTGTGGGATGCGCAAAATGATAAGCATATGGGACAGCTTGTTGATGAGTTAAACAGTGAACTTGGAATTTCTCGCCAAGAACAAGACCGCTTCGCAATTCAATCATTCGACCGCGCCAACGAGGCCTGGAAGAACCACGTCTTCGATGACCAAATCGTCCCAATTCAAACACCAACTGGAGAATTTAAGGTTGATGAAAATATGACCAAATTATTACGCGAAAAGGTACCAAAACTGCGCCCAACGTTTACAAAGGACGGAACGATCACTGCTGCCAACGCTTCATCCATTGCTGATGGTGCGGCCGCGGTTGCAATTTGTTCGATGGATTTCGCCAAAGAACACAATTTGAAGCCTATTGCGCGCATCATTTCCTTCGGAGAGGCCGGCGTTGACCCGGCGAGGTTCCCTCTCGCTCCTGTCGGAGCTGTAAAGATCGCTCTTCAGAGGGCAAATCTCTCCGTCAATGATATAGAGCTTTGGGAGTTTAACGAAGCTTTCGCTTCAGTTCCTATCATGCTCATGAAGGAGCTCGGAATAACAGAAGACAATGTTAACATTCTCGGCGGCGCTTGTGCTATCGGACACCCGCTCGGCTGCACAGGCATCAGAATCGTTACAACACTTATTGCCGCACTCAAATACAAAGGCTTGAAGAAAGGTTGTGCAGCTCTCTGCAATGGTGGTGGCGGCGGCAACGCAGTCATCATCGAAATGATTTAAATTATATTCGACTTCAATTAAGCATTTAATAAATGTATTATTTGAATATAACTTTTCATATTTTTTTTCATTGATAGCTTTGATTTTTCTTCGTTTATAGCAATTTATTAATTTGAAAATGCATTTCTTTTCTTAAATTTTCTTCATTTCGAATGACATCAAATCAAATATTTCAGTTTTTGAGGAATAAAAGATTTCATAAACAAAGAATATATTGGTTTAAATAATACAAATATTAAAGATTACATTTCAAAAAATGAATCTAAATAACGGAGTTCTGAATGATGATGTTCGATCGAGGTAATAAATAATAACGCCGTCGCATGATTCAGTGCATTCAGGGAAGAAAGACATTCTGACGCGGGGTCCTGTCTCTGGAAGCACAATGAACTTCTGGTAGACAGTGTTGTTCTTCTTTCTAAGGTTGATAATGAAGGAAAGGCAGTTTGGTCCTCCGGGTCTCATTTCGACAACAATCTGTTTGATTGTCCTCAAGTCTCCAAACATGCACTTCTCTGTTCTCTGGCTGATCTCAGACATCATGCTTGTTGGCGTTGGTGATGTAATTGGCTTTCCAGGGAACTGGCGAGTGTCCATGCATAGAGATTTAGGCTCTGGCTCATCAACGAGTTCACCGAAAACTCTGAGATGGCGAACACTTGTGCATGAAGGAGTATTTATTGTGAATTTGACGATCTTCGAAGTAACATCTTCGTTGAATCTATAAACAATATCACCATTGTCAAGAACATCCTTTGATGCAACAACATTGTTTGCTTTGAGTTCAATTTCGCTGTCAACGTCTAATTTAACAAGTCTAACTTTTGCAGTGTTGAAGAATGAAAGATTGAATTCGAGTTTTCCATCAAATTCGACAACTTCTTCTGTTAATATCGAGCGTGGACCGCTGCAGACAATGGCCTGCGAGTTCGATGATATATCTTTGTATTCCTTTATTTCTTCTAATATAGGTAAATGCTGTGGGACAACAGGCGGCTTCACTGATGTCCTCAAGAGATCTTCGTAGCCTTCTGTTCCTTGCGTGTATAGATAAACTTCATCAATGCATTGCTTGCAGATGAGGATTATCTTCTGAGTTCCTGGCTTGTCTTCGCTAACTAAAAGACCTTGGAGAAGCCATGCTTGTCTCATTCTGTATCTAGTTTCGTTTTCGTTCAACTTCTTCAAGCAATTTGCGCATGTTTCGCAATATCCCGCACAGATCCTTGAATTTGAATCAGCAAAACACGGCGGAATGTTATTTGCGAGGCAGCGCGTGATCCTCTGCTCATCGGGAACGTGAAGGCCGAGACGAAGCTTTTCAAGCTTAATTGTGTCACAAAGTGTCTTCTTTGATGATGCGAAATCATTGAACCCGTGATCAAATCTTTCGATAGTTTGCTGATCTGGTGTCTTGAATTCCTGGATGGACAAAACACCGGTTTTATCCGGACAACTTCTAGACTCAATTTTGATGTTTCCTAAAACAACACTCGACTTTTCGGAGAACGTGAATCTGACGAATTGGACAAATCTTATGCGAGAATGAGAATATCCCCACTTCTCCTGCATTCCCACTCTGTATCTGCACCATGTGGCGCTATCAACGACAGGTAATGGTAAATCAGCAATCTTTTCCATTGCGTCCATTGTTAAACCAGTCTCTATCTTCATGCGACGCGGAGCTTCATCGCCACAAGGAAGCAGCATCAGTAGAACAGCATTGACAATCATCGGGAACTGCAAACCAAGAGTAACTTTTCCATTTTCGATTCTAAAAGCAGCAACGTTATTCTCAACAATCATGTGTGGAGCTCCTTCAATGAGTCTGATGTATGTATGCGCAAGTCTGTGATGCCACGTGAATGGCGCTGGATCAGTCCACAACTCGATCGTGCGCTGACGAACAGGATCATTCATAACGTTCTCCAAGCGACGCTGAAGTGTGACTGCTGTATCATTTGATGAATTCTCAAGTGATGGAGAGAATCTCTTAATTGCTTTGACTTTAATTGCAGCCGTATTTGTATATAATGCAGCAACGATGTTACCGCACTCAACAAATGATTTCGCAAGGAAATCAATAATGATTTGAGGAACAACTTCATTAGGCAAAGCTGTTTCACTGACATTAGGGTTCGCGTAACCATTCTGTCTGCACCAGATCGCTGTTACATACATCGCGAAGTAAAATGTTGCGAGATTTGTGCGATCGAGTGAGTCCGCGCAATTGAAGCGGAATAATATCTTTTGGAGAGCAGCAACGTCTTTGCCTTCGCCCTCATTGAAGCCCGAATCATCCATCATCGGTCCAATGAATGAAATGAAGTCAGACATTGCTTCGCCGGATCCATCTTCGTGCAAACGCTGATTTAAGTCGAATGGCGTGTAAAACACATTGTCAACGCCAGCATCGTAAAGGCGACTGATGGCTTTAGTGAAATATTCGAGAATTTCGGACTCAGAGTGTCCTTCGTTCATTTGAAGAAGAGAAACACATCGAATATCATTAACATTGAATCTTTCTTTAAGGCCTTTGAAATATTCGGGAGTGCCTTCAAAATAGTTTTCTTTGTCAACACAGTGAACAGGAGATGACACTTTGGAGTTCAAAACTGTTGCCCAGTGAATAGGAATCGATCCTCTTCTCCATCGAGAAGAAACCCATTTATTGCCTTTAATGAACACTAATTCGGCTTCAACTTCGTTACCAGCGGCTCCTTTGCTGTTCAATCCGCGTGCTGTATAACGAGTTCCAGGATTATCAGATGATCTTCTGCAAAGATGCGAAATCATGTATTCTTTATCGGGTGATTCATAGGTCTGTCCGATGCCTTGGAGGAGGGTGACACAACAATTGCGAATTCCCATTAATTCGAATGGTTTTGTCCAGCCATTGTTCCAACAGAACGATTTATCAGGATCATGGGCCGGATGCTGCGATGGGTATAGCCTCGATATGTCGTATGTCTCGCAAAAATAGTGATTGTCGCATAATTGGAAATCTTCGAACGGATTTTTAGTTTGTTTTGAATTTTGAGGACTTATTGTCATAAACATAACGTGTTTGACTGTTTTTATAATGTGTCCACCAGGTAAGAAACCAGATTGCTCGGTTTTATCAATGATTGCGATATTTGAAACGCCATCTGCTTGCGCTATTCCAATAAGAGCTTCACCTCTGAATTTCAGTTGAGATTCGAATTCGTCTGTGATGAATTTTAAGGCTGAATCATGCGTTTCGAAGATGTCCAGATTTTTTATTCCCACAAACATCGGATTTCCTGTCGTGGAGTCTATTGTTACAACGAAAACCTCCGTTTCATTTGCTGGGTTTATCAAAAGATGAACAAAACCATGTTTTGTGTGATAAACTTCGACAAAACCCATTTATTTTTTTTTAAGATTTTTCTTTCTCTTGATTTTGATGTATTTAATTGTTCCTGATATAGCTATGAATGAAATCGGACATTTCGCTAAAGATAAATAATTTATTTGATCTTCTTGAACGGCAATCATTATGTTAGATTGATTGCTTTGTTAAGACTCAAGAAGCTTTATATTGTTACACAGGAGTGGGATAATAAACATATAAATTTTATTGGCCATTATAAAATATTGATTCCAGAACAAATCTATATCAAAAAATTGGTATCATACTGTTGTGTTTGAAGTAGATAATCAAATTTAAGCAAAATTAAAGTTATTTTGGTATTTTGAAAATTTTCTCGAATTTTGATGAGTGTCGGACAAAAGTGTGCTATCATCTTTTGACATTTTACATGGCAAGTTATTTTCTTCAATCAGTGCAATTTAGCGAATTGCTCCGCAATTGATGACGATCAATGGCTCCGCTACGCCATTGAATTGTCATCCGTTGCTCCGGTTTTTAGCCAAAAAAGTTGTTGCTAAGGCAATCACTAATTCTCCAGGCCATTCTCTGCGGCGCAATTACAGTTGTATCTCTCAATAGCTCGGCGCTTTGCAAGCGCCTCGGTCTTACTCACGCCCGTCCACTATTGAGGCAAAAGATTGTTTTTTCTAAAAAGAAAAAGTTTGTTACGCGCTCGAGTCAAACCTGCATCAATAAGGTGCATAGTTTAAAAATTAGCATGCCCGAGAATCGAAAAATTTGTTTTTAAGTAACATTTCACCACTTTACATGTCAAATAAAAGACGATAGCGCACTTTTGTCCAAATCTCGAATTTTGATAGAAATAAACTCAGGATAGATTACAATGGAGATGGATATTTTAATTTATAAACCACAAGCTCCAAAAATGAATATTTTAAAAAAAGGATAAAATTTTATATAAAAACTTGAGTAGCATTATTGAACAAACAGACGAAAGGCCAAAATTTAATATTTAAAAAGCTTCCGTATTCTTACCTCAAACAATTGACTTGAAAAAAAAAGAAGTGAATTTTAAAAATTATTTTGACTTGAAATTCGATATTTACATGTGATGGAAATCCTATTTTCATCGTTTATTCTGGAAATATATTTTTTGTCATATTTTTCTAAAAGTGACATTTTCCATGAATGCAAAGAAGGCGATTGTAAGAAAAACAGTTAGAAAAGCAGTAGAACCAAAGCCAGCGGCAGAGGGTGAGAAGCCAAAGCCAGAGTCAGAAGCAAAGGCAACTCAAGATCAGAAGTGCCATTTAGAATTAAAGAGCTTTAACCCAGTTTACATTTCTAAAAACAGTTCCACAGAGCACAGTGTTTGTTCTATTTGCAAGACACTGTTAGAAGAACCTTGCACAAACTGCCAAGTTAAAAAATGTGTAGAATGCCCAATCGTTACAGGTGAATGCAATCACAAATTCCACTCACACTGCATCAACCACTGGATTGGCTCACAGGCTAAAAGACAATGTCCATATTGCAATGCTGCATGGATTCCAGTTTCTTAAAAAACTACGAGAGTATACCCGAATTGTTTACAGTTATTTATTTCATAAACATATAAGTTTCAATCTATAATATGAAAAAATAAAATTCACATTTTGACTTAAACATGTATAAAAAATTAACATCGGTTATGTTGCTCATTTCAACGTCAAAGTGTGTCCGTGATTTATCAAAATTAATTTAATATTTGTTATGAAAAAAGATAAAAAAGCCATAGATTACGTATGAGAAATTATTTAGCTATGCTTTCTAAACACGTTAATACAGCTTAAAGCAGTGTGATTTAGCGTGTTTCTATAATCAAGAGAATAATGAAAGTTATGGGTATTCAGCGAGGCAGTACTTAAGATCGCTGCGAGAAGCCATTTTCTCCTTGAGTTGAACGAAGTTATTTTCAGTTTGATGATCCATGAAATCAACTTCAATTGGCTGTCCATTGAATACGACTCTAAAGATGTACTTGGAGCCCTTCTGCCAAAGCTCGAGATCAAGATGAGATCTGAATGGTGGAAGTTTATCATCAGTGAATCCTAAGCTCGTCAATAAAGCAGCAATTGTTGTATCATGGGCCGAATAAAGACGGAACTTTGTTGCTTGTGGCTTCTTTGAGATGAAATCATCAATATCAGAGAAGATATGACGCCAAATTGGTGAAGCAGCAACAGCACGGCCTTGACCAAAGAATCCATAGCTGAAATATGCAATATCCTTAAGGGCCTGTGTGATCTGTTCATCTGTAAGGTTAACAAGTGGAACTTTCTGATCTGAGCAGAAATAGGATGAAATCCAATCACCAATGAACATCCAGTTTGTTGTATCTGGTTCGAGGTTAAGCTTCTTATAGATATTATCGTATAAAGCCTTCGAAGAGTTCATCCTCTTCTGGAATACGTCCGTTGCAACAAACTCATCCCAGACCTTTTGCAAGTCAGCACAGCCGCTTGCAACTGGATAGAGGAATTCCCTGTAGTCTGTTCCTGTGATGAATTTAATGTGTTCTCCTGGTCTTGCAGGTGGATAGAAGCCATCCAAAAAGCTGACAGCGGATCTAAGGCATCTCTCGACCTTGGATGCGCGAATAGAAACCATGTCTTCGCTGAAATACGGTGGTAAGAATTTTGTTTCGTTTGTGAGCCAGTTCCTGTAGAACTGACCAAGCTCATGGTGCATTTCCATTCCGTCAGTCGTAAGCTCTCCTTCCTCGCAGTTTGGCTGGAATGGAGCGTATTTTTGATCGATAACGCGCTGATAACGACGGCGGAAGCCATTGTAAGGGCTAACATGCATACGTGGTGCATAGGCTTCATTGTTGTCGCAGTGCCATGTTCCAGAAACTTCTCTTGGTGTCCAAGATTCCATCGGTGTTCGCATTCCGTGGCGAGTGATGACGCCAAGCCACGCCATGTTGTATCCCTTAATGGGGTCGGCGTGTTTCAGTGGAGAACGACATGTGATAGAGTACAAATTTATCGAAGTAAAAAGCGTGAAAAACATTTGAAAAGTGACTTCTGGATGAAAATACAGAAACGAATCTTTTTATTATTTTTGGAGTCCCCATGTTGCGTACCGAAAGTTCTCACGAAAAAGTGAGATAAAAGTGATACAAAAAGTGATATTATCTGACATGTAAACATGCATATTCGACAAATAAATATTTACGTGGCATGTGATTATAAATGATTATTGGAAGAATGATATCCTATATTTGTTTAAATTTACTTTGAAAAGAAAAATTAAATGCTTGATTGGGACTGGTTGCCAAAATTCTAGCAATCCAGTCCACAGTTCTTCCTTTCAGACTCGATCTTCGAAATAATCAGAGATTTACTCTACAGAATGACTATGAAAGGTTGAAATATAGAAATTACTCTTATGCAATTGTACAATTTCTCTTTATATTATCTTCAGTTATAATTTTAATAAATTCGATATTGATCAAAATTTATGATGAAGATAGGATAGTTTTTCACTTTCATCGCCAGTCTATATCCTATGTGTTGCATGATTATTGGAGCTTTATTATAATTTTTGATCAATTTATAAATTTCGCTTATAATGAGAAACAAATATGATTGAGCGGTGTAATGTATTCTTGAAAAACTTTTTCAACAATTAACAGGAATTAAACATATATGTTTGTCAATATAATATGTATATAAATAATATATAATATAGATGTGAATTGTGGATATAGGCTTTATATAAATATAAAAACTTATAAAATATTTATTAAAAATTAATTTTTATTCGAATTAATTTAATGTGAATGTCTTTGAATAATGTTTTTCCGAGATTCTTGACGACTCCATCAACAATCCATATTGGTTCCTTATCATCAGTCCACCAATCCCTACGTTCCTTTAAAAGGAATTGCTTCGGAGTGTATGAAGGAACTGGTGTATCAATATCAAGATAGATGGCTGACTTAAGCTCAGACAATAAGTTAAGAAGTTCAATAGTTAGTAATTAGATGTTCGCACCATCCACGACTACGCCGTGTCTGCTGCGAACATCTTTTTAAATATATTTACGACAGAATTTAGTTTTACAAGTTAGGTTCCCCCATATAAAAAATAAATTTTTGAATTTCTTACAAATTAACGTTAAAATTAATTTTGGAATTCCTGACTTTATAAAATTTATTTGGATTTAAAAATAATTTATGACTAACCAACTAAGAAAAGAAAGCGAAGGGCTTCGGCACTTCGTGCCTCAGGGCTGAAAGCCCGTTCGCCCACACCCTAAAGGGCAAGGATTTATGAAGTAAGAAATTTGAAAAATAATTTTAGTGGTTATGAGAGAAATTTATTTGGGTTTAATAAACCCTATACCACGTGTAAACAGTAATGTATGGAGACATGTAATCAGTACCTGAACCAGTGTCGGCAGTGTTTCCGTAAACTGAATGAATGTGACTTCCTGCATGATCAATGATTAAACCCGTGTTGTATTCTCTGGGATCTGATGAAATATCATATCGTGAA
>JALKBU010001381.1:0-11768 GCA_023091735.1 Trichomonas tenax | reverse complement strand
TTACCACAACATAACCATAACTGTATGTGGCAAGATTCTAATTCTGGTGGGTTTAAAGCAGGTACTATTACACATGGTGATTATTGGGTACCACAATTAACATTTGATAATAAAAATTCATTTATACGCACATATGATAATCCAGAATTTAAAAATACAGATTACATGCCACCATACATTACAGTGTATGCTTGGTATAGAATTCAATAACTTATATCTAGAAATTTATTATTTTTATTTTTTCTGGTGTATGTACAATTTCTGGAATCTCTCTGGGAATGAATACTGATATAAATAACTTGGTATTAATTGGATAAAAAATATTGTTTTTTTTTATATTAATTTTTTTCGTAATTTATTTTTGGTATATATAAGGAAATGATTAGCTGATAGGAGAACAATTAGTGAACTTTGTACGTAGGACAAAGTTTGCTAATTGTTTATTACTAACTGATGCTTGAAATGCTAACAAATCATTAATTGGAATAATTAAATCAAACTCGATATTAGTAGAAAAATTATTAGTTTTGAATGTCTCTGATGGGTCAATATATTTACCAGCGACTGAATTATCATATTTTTGAACATTATTATATAATGAATGTGTAAACTTTCTGACTTTCCTTTCTGACTTTGGTTTATATGTCACAAATGCATAAGATTCACGAGACATTTCCATTTATAAATATCCAACGTCTCCTCTATCTGTTTCAACCTCTAATTAGCTCATGTTTTGAAGGTGGAAAGAAAGATGTTAATTTTGTAAAGGATAAAACACTACCTAAAGCTGAAGCAGTCAGTGATTTAGCTACTTTAGTATCACAAAAACTTGGCACAACTGTTAAAAAAGCATTTGAAAAAACTGGAGAAGTTGTCAAACGACTAACTCCAATATTAAAGTAAAAATAATTTTATTTTGTGTCACTTTGCTATTTGTTCAACTACTCCACCAATGGCATTTCCAACTTGTGCACCCATCATTGGATTACCCGCTTTAGCACCAAATATTCCACCAATTGCAGTACCTACTATTTTCGCGATTGGTGCAACAGCTTTAGCAACAGGTTTTATTACTGTATTATGAACCCATTTTGCAGCATTTTTGATACCTCTCCATATTTTCCAAATATTCCAGCATCCATATTTTATAAGAATTAAAAAATGATTTTATGTTGATATATTAAGATTTTTATTAGTACGAAATGAAACCAAATTTAAAAATAATTGAAAAAGATGATGACAAAGATGAACATGAGAAAGAACATTTAAATTTAATTGAACATAAACAAAAAGAAATAAAAATAATCAAACCAATTACTGAGACAACAATATTTGAATCAGTTGATGAATTTAATGAGTACTATAATAAAAATAAAGAAATGTTTGATGAACTCACAACATGCAAATTAAATAAAATGTTTAAAATTAAAGACGAAGTCCGAGACCCGGAGGGTCATGGTTTCAAAATTACAAAAATAAAAGGTATAGTAAGTTTAAAATCTATTCCTCAATCAAGAGTCACCACATTAATGAAAATAGAAGATTTAACAAAAAGAATAAACATTATTGAAGATAAAATAAATCAAATTATTGGGGTTCTAAATAGTAACCTCTAAAGAGTATCCGGATCAACTTTATTCCAGTCTTCATCAATATTACCAAGTTTATCTACTCTATCATCATACAATCCATCAATGATTTCAGCTCCCCTTGAAAAATTTTGTTGATTTCCCATATTCATTAAAGTGTTTTCTAATACCTAATGAATGCCAATTGTTATAAAAAAAATTAAATAAATTTTATCTTTATCTTTGCATCTTTCATATTCTCCAATATATTTATATTTAAATTTAGTTTTTGTGTTTTCATATTCTTCAGCATTTATTACTTCACAGTCTTCTTTAAGAAATTGATGTTTTATGTAACCAGGATTTAAAACTTTTCTATTCATTCGTTTTCCGCTTATTGTTGGAACTTTACGGATGCAATATATAGAAACACCGTTTTCTTTTGGATTTTCAACTATTTTTATTTCATCCTCGTCACATTTATGGGGTCTTTCACCTTTATTCCATCTATGCCACGTAATTGAAAATATTTTTCCTTTATATCTATAAATAAGCTCACTTTCATATCCTTTATATTCATTTATTAATTCACAACCTTCATTTTTAAATTGTTCTTTAATCCATTCAGGATTTAGACCACGACCTAATTGTTGAGGTATTGACTCATCTTTAAATTCTTCAAAGTCCTTAATTGACTTTTGAATGTATTTATTCATTCGCTCGGGTGGGATTGTTACCATCTATATATAGTTGCTTTTATACTAATTAAAAATTAAATTATAAAAAATTAACTTAATTTTTTCTCACTATATATATAGTTATTGTCCCCAATATATATAGTTACAAAAATTGGCAACCAACCCCACCCCATATTAACTACTTGCAATATGAAAGTTGAGTTTTTTGTTTTAAGATTATATTATAATATTACATGGCAAAATAACATTACATGACAAATTTGTAAAAGTGCTAAAATTACTGAAGCAATAAACGGGACAAAATCAAATGTTCAGGTTATGATAATAGAAAATAAGGAAGAGATGGTCAAAAACTCTCAAGAGGTTTTATCACATCTAAAAACTATCATGAGAGAATTGGATTTTGTTTGATGATTATTCTTTCGAAAAATAATGCTTGCCCCAGACCGGAGTTGAACCGGCGACCTTGCGCTTACGAGGCACACGCTATAACCACTAGGCTACTGAGGCTTGCTAAAATTATTTATTTCTGTTTTTTGACATAAACTTAATTCGATTTATCATGATTTTATAATGAAGTCGTCGTTTTTATAAAATAATTACAATATATCTTTACATATCCTTAGAATACTGGCTCAAAACAAGCTTAACTTCGCCAGGCTTCTCAGTCTTAATATCCTCAGCCTTGAATGAGAAGAATGATGGTCTCTTATCGCACGATTTCCCCTGTATTTCTATTGACACCTTAATTTCATCCTTTTCTGATGCATTCTGTGTCTTTGGTGTTAAGTAAGGTGGAGGCATCAGAAGCATCGCCTCTCTGCTCGCTAGGCTTGAAGGTAACAAAAGCAAATCGGCAATAGCCTTAGCAGTGGCCTCGCCGACCTCTCTGTAATCGTGAATTGTGAACTGCGTGTTTCTGCGTGGACCGAAGTCGCATCCACCATAGCTCATTTCTAGCGTGTATGCGAACAAGATGAGGAACCTTCTTCTCAACACAACTCTCATTGTTCCTTCGTACTGCTTCTGCTTCAAGAAGCTGCACATCTCATTCGAGAAGAGTGGTGTATGCTTTGTCATAAGAAGCGGGAAGACTCTTTCTGTGCTGTAGAGATCTGGATTTTCCTCGTTCATGAAACCGTAAACGAAGCTGTTGCAAGCTGCGGTGTGTCCGTGGAAATCCAAGAAGAAGTGAATTGAGCGAGTTTTCTGCAGCGTTTCGATCAAATCAAGCATCGTGTGAGCAACAGGATGGAGAAGAGGATCAGGCTGCTGCCAGACTCTGTTCATATCATCGCCTGAAAGCGATGGTCTGTAGAATCCGCAAATAACGCCATCTGGGTTGATGAATGGCACCAAAAGCCAGCTGAAGTTTTCCCTCAGCTTGTTGCCAAGCGGAGAATCAGCAAACAACATGTTCATGAGGCCCTCCATAGCAAATGATGAGTTCGTTTCGCCTGGATGTGTGCGAGCGACGATGATAATAACAGGTTTTTTATCGTATGCGATTCCAGTTGGAAGAGGAGTTCCGTCCTTCCAGGAACGAAGCAGCTCAACAAGCTTCTCTGAAAACTCAGTAATCTTCTCAACTCTGATGTCTGGCGGCGAATGTGTTATCTTTCCTTTATTTGCGAGGATCTCCTCAATCGGAACTGTCTTTTGGAGGTCTGCATCCCAGAATATTGCTGGAACAGGTACGTCTCCGACAGTTTGACATAAAACGGACGATGAATATTTCATTGGAAGTTTGTGTAAGAAATTTTTGAGATCTGTGTATGTGTATGGATATGCGTGTGCGAAATACATTGTGTCTTTCTGTTTAACAGTGAATGAGAAAGAAAATGCCCATTCAGGAAATTTTCCAGTCTTCCACTTGAAGTAATTCAGGTTTTCTCCGATCCTCTGCCATCCAATGCCCTGCTTCGCGTCGTTCTCTGAGTAAACGCACGCTTTCGAACCCTTATAATGAAGGTTACACTGCCTATAGAAGCCGGCGATGATGAAGAAGTACTCACCAGGTTCTAGGTCTTCGACTTTGAAGAAGAACCACTGTGTCGTAAGCTGGTCGTTTGGATCAGGAAGCAGGTGAATTTCGTATTCTTTTGGTCCGATTTGGTAAACTTGCCCACAATTGCCGCACTCGAAGTCACCACTGAAACGGGGACCGTTTGTCGTGACCGGAACGCAAGGATCATATACTAAATCATACTGTTTTCTAAATTCTGCTGGATTTACTTCGTGAAAGTCGTAATTCTTGAATGGAGCACCCGGATGATTGTTCGGAAGTTGCATTGCGATAGGTTTTTGAAGACGAATATTTGGTTTACACTGCCATTCTGGTGTCGACATAATTTATAAAACGAGTTTATAATTTTTTATATCACATGTCTGCTGACGTGTTAAATCTAATATATTACATGGCAAATATGATATTTATATGTCAAAGTTATTAAATTGCCTGTCAGTTTTGTCAAGAATAATATTTTTACATGACAATTATTGTTATTCTATTTGTCAAAATCGATAAATTACATATCAACAATAAACAATTTTGAGATATTTACGTGTCAATTATTGTTTATTTATTTGTCAGATTAAAACAAGAAATGTGATTTCATGTCACATGTCTAAATGATTGCTGAAATTGCTGATTTGTTGGGAGATTTATGCCTTTTAGTTTTCATTGTGGCATTATTCTACGCAATCTGCAGTTCGATTGTTTCTGATGAAACTCTTTACGACAGAACTCTTCTTCAGTCATCAGACCCGAAGAAATTGCAA
The DNA here is from genome assembly GCA_023091735.1 of Trichomonas tenax. Taxonomy (NCBI): domain Eukaryota; phylum Parabasalia; order Trichomonadida; family Trichomonadidae; genus Trichomonas; species Trichomonas tenax. The sequence goes on along the minus strand of JALKBU010001381.1, from coordinate 6,721 downwards.
TATTTCATAGAACCAGGGCCAGAAGATCAATATGTACCTTTCCCGACGATTTTCGATGATCCGCAAGTCTACACTACATTCGTAGTTCCCGCATACAACGAAGAGAAGCGTATTCCTTCAATGTTGAGAGAAACGCTCGCTTTTCTCGATGCAAAGAGAGATGAGAATCCATCGTTCACATACGAAATCATTGTTGTCGATGATGGATCAAAAGATAGAACAGCTGAAGTCGTTCTCGATTTTGCACACTCTCATCCAGAAATTCGCTTATTAAGGCAGTCAGTTAACATGGGAAAGGGTGCCGCTGTGGCTGCTGGATGCTCACACGCCCGTGGACAGTACATTCTCATGGTTGATGCTGATGGCGCAACAAAGATCGACGAATACAACGAATTAGAAAGAAAGATGCTCCAACTACAACAGACAAATCGCGAAGCTATCGTTGTCGGTAGCAGAGCTCATCTCGAAGGCCAAGACAAAGCAAATAGAACTCCAATTAGAAAATTCCTCGGATTATCCTTCCACCTTCTCATTCTTCTCAGCGGTGTCAGGGAAATCAATGATACACAGTGCGGCTTCAAACTCTTCTCGAGAGAGGCTGCGAAGTGGCTATTCCCGAATCAACATATTGAGCGCTGGTGCTTCGATCCGGAGCTTTTAGTTATTGGAAGAAAGCGTAAAATGCAGGTCGCTGAGGTTCCTGTCGAATGGAACGAAATTGAAGGTTCAAAGATGAAGGTAACTTCTATGATTAAGATGGCCATCGATCTTCTTAGGATTGCTGCTTTCCATGGAATGGGTATTTGGACTGTCAAACTGAAACAAACTGTTTATGATGAAGAAATGATTTAAGAATACGAGCGATCCTATTCAAATCTACGTTACATTCATTCATATTACATACTTTACATTTGTTATGCTACATAAAATTATTTATTTTCAAACCCAAAATAACATAACTCAATAAACCGACACAAAGATTACTAGCAATAATTTGGACTACGCAATAGAAGCAAAATTCCTGAACCTGAATGTTGATGAATATAAAAAATGTAAATCAGCATTATTTTCATTAAAAACATTACAAATATGAGTTTTTCCATGAATAGATTGTGCAAGTTTGGCTTCTCTATAGTGACAGCATATAGGTACCTCCTAACTCCAAATATTGAAGGAAAATCTTTTTCAAAGTCGAACAACTTCTATTGATATATTGTGTTTTGTAATACGCATGTCGGCTTCCATGAAAATTCACGCCTGTAATACACATAGTGTTTGACACCAAAAAAATATTTAGGGGGGGTAACCCTGCCCCTAAATAAATAAATTCTATAGCCAAAATAGAGCTATATCATCAATGTGGTATTCATGTCTACGACCCCACCTAAAAACTTCAATTTGGTTAATCTTTATCATCGATATTAAATCGATCTTTAAAAATTCTGTAAGGAATTGTGTGTGCTGATGAATGCTTAGAGCAGACAATTAAAGTCTTAATATCATCAATTATCTAGGTTCCAAATAGGAAATTTGAAATTTATCAATTAAAAAAAGAGCTCTGAGTATAATGTTTATGCTTTAATCATAAGTCATTTCGATTTTTAAGAACGTTGATTGTTTGATACCTTGAGAAAAAATTAAAAATCGAATTTTCTGTAAATTTATCAAAAAATTTTCATGGGTTATCATGTAATTACGATGCAAGTCATAACATTAGTTGATTTACTGTGCAAATGCCAATAATGCTTAACGATGAAAATTAAAAAAGTCGAATAAAACATGAAGCAAGAGGAAATGTACGATGAGAACGGATGTGATACATCCTTCAGCAGTAGTTGACTGGGAAAAAATTGATTAAAATTACCAAATATTATTAAATTGGAAATCGTGGGACAGGTGCCTGAGATTTGGCTGCCAGACCTAATTCATTCATGTGTTTGCTTAGTTTTCGAGCCTTGTGAGAGTTTGGAATGAAGGCCCCATCATTGGGATTCATTTTTAAAAATAGGGGTGATAAAGGGTCTGATTACTGGATTATCCCTTTTAAGGGCAAAATTGAATAGTGTGCAGCTATCGTCTCATTTTTTAGTGTGCAATATAACCTTATACACATTCAAAAATTGAATTGTGGCTACGTTTTGGTCTTGCACAAAGAAAAATTTCATAATCTGAGTTAATGTGACATATGTATACTATGCATAAAATGAATCATAATGGCTGAATTAAAATCTGTAAATAACATAAAAATCTCATAAAATACAAAAATTGCACAAAAAAATTGATTTTACAAATGATAACACACTGGACACGGGTCTTTTTTGCTAGTTAGTATATAACATTTCGCTCGTTTGTACCTAGCGTCACAAACTATCAAAATGTTAGACTCGGGACATGAATAAGCTAATTCTTTTAAAATTGACTTTTTTATACCTTCCAATAAAAATATAAATTTAAAAAATAATTAAAAATATAAATAATAAAAAATATTTTTAAGCAGTTCTATACCACGCATACACAGTAATATACGGTGGCATGTAATCTGTGTTTTTAAATTCTGGATTATCAAATGTGTGAATAAATTCATTTTTATCAGTTATAATCATTTCGCTTTATGGTGTCTTCGCCACCACACTGCGAAATGTTAGTAACGGTATATTTACACGTCAGAGTCAGTGATGTAAAGTTATCCCCCATATAGAGATTAAAATTGTCATTTATTTCAAAACAAATGGTATTATTAATTTTAAATCTTATGACTTTATAAAATGTAAAGCTCTTAAAAAGAGTCCTCATTCCTCTATAGGGGATTAAAATTTTCATTTATTTCAAAAAATCAGCGTTAAAAATAATTTAACTAGATTACCAGGTAATAAAAAATTATGACAAGGAATTTATGAAGAGCTAACGACTCAATAATGTTAAAAATAATTTTTTGATAAACTAACTAACTAAGGAAAGAAAGCGATGGGCTTCACACACACCAGAAGGGACAGGAATTATGAATATATAAAATTTCAAAGAACCCTTTGGGTTCGGCACTTCATGCCTCAGGGCTGAAAGCCCGTACGCGGCGCATAGCGCCAAATAATGTGAAAATGTTAGTTAGTTTATCAAAAATTATTTTTTAACATTACTGAGTCGTTAGCTCTTCATAAATTCCTTGTCCTAAATTTTTTATTACCTGGTAATCTAGTTAAATTATTCTTTGAAATTTATGAACCCTCAAATCCTTTCGCTTTCTTTTCTTAGTTAGTTAGTTTATCAAAAATTATTTTTAACACTGATTTTGAAATAAATGAAAATTTTAATCTCCTATAGAGGAGTGAGGACTCTTTTTATAAAGTCAGGAGTTTTAAAATTTGTTTATAACATTCAATTTATAATTGACGTGTAAAGCTATCATAATTTTGTCACGTAATGGCGTCACTTTTAGAAATTAGCGGTGTGTTGGCGAAGTCAACACAATGCGAATTTCTAATAACTAACTGCGAGGGCTCTTTTTAAGATCTTGACATTTTATAAAGTCTGACAATTTTATTTTTGATGTCACGATGTCAAAGATTTTAATAAAAATCATACGTTTAAAATAAAAAATAAACGCTGATTTTTGAAATTAATGAAAACTTTAACCCCTACATGGGGGACTCAAGTGTGCAACACTGACTCTTACAAGGTCTGACGTGTAGATATCATACATCTAACATTTCGCGGTATGGCGTCGAAGTCGACATAAAACAGCTGAAAATTTTTCATAGAAAAGAGGAATCGTCATTGAAGTTCATATATATTCAAGTTGTTTAGTGTAATTTACGTAATTTTTTCTTAAATTGTCTATTTCAATTTTCACTTTTCAAATCAGAAAATTCTAAAATTTTCCCACTTACTGCAGCGACATACAGAGCGAAAATTAAAGACACCTTCAAAACTCTGTTTTATGACAATAACTACAGTACACACAGTTTTTGAAAGGGCGCTGCCCACGATGCAGCTCTTACTAATATTCCAGATTTTACAATAAAGTCTATGGGCAGGTGGAAAACTGATGTTTTTACTCGTTACACTGCCATTGACATTCGGCAGGCTTCCACAGCCATTACTCCCATAATTTAATAAACAACCCCCTTTTTATTGAAAAATTGAATGATACAAGAATTAATTTTTTATTGACCTTTTCCATTAAAAAAACATTCGATGAATTTTATTCTCAAAATTCAAGGCAAAACGATTAAAGAAATTCCTCGAAAAGTGACAGAGTGAAATGGAGTTACTTTTCGAGGAATTTTTAAAATTCTTTTCTCTTCAAAATTTGGAATGGTGTTCAAAATTGAACGCTTTAGTATTTGGTCGAAAGCAATCTAGCTAGATATATAATAAATTGCGAAAATTTAGAAACTGTTTTTGTGTAAACTATTCAAAAACCAATTTTTTATTGGACCAAAGATCATCGTTCCTTCCGCAATATCGATGGGCTCCTGGCATGCCCATTGAGACAGTATACCCCATTCCTATAGTGCTGGTCCTCTAAAAGATTCCATATTCCGAAAATGCAATCTATCTTCATTTACAACACTTTTTTAGGAAAAATAGATATCCTATGTTACATCTAAGATATATTCTTTTGTATTTTTATTAAAAGTTAATTTTTCATTTTTAAAAAAAGTGACGAAATTCCAATGTCATCATTTTAAAAATAGTTTTTACATTTCAATTTTGAACGTTCAATTCGGATTTCAAATTTTGAATAGAAAAGAATTCAGAAATGAAGATTCAAGAAGCTATTCCAGAAGGAAAAGTGATAATTATCGGCAGTGCCGGCGTCGGCAAGACGAGCATCATCAATATGTTCACGACAAAGACGTTTACAGCACAAACGCAAAGCACAATCGCGGCCACATTTATTCAAATGCGAGTTTTGACCGAAAAAGGCGAAGTTGCACTGAATCTGTGGGATACAGCTGGTCAGGAACGCTTTAAGAGTCTTATTCCTATGTATTCACGTAACGCATCCGCTTCAATTATCGTTGTTGATCTTACGAACCATGATTCACTTGTTCAAGCGGAGAATTGGTTCAAGATGGTGAAAGACAACTGTCCGCCGTCATGTAAAGTATATGCAGTCGGTAATAAAGTTGATCTTCCTGCAACTTACTCACAAGACGAGTTCTTCGATTGGGCAAAAAGCAAAGATGTTCCTTACTTCTTGACATCTGCGAAGGAACTTCCGACAGTAACTCCACTTTTCAAACAAATTGCAGAGGATTTAGTTGCTCTTCCGCCACTCTTGCACGGAGCCTACTACGCTCCAAAGAAACCTGAACTTGAAAGACATTCAGAATGTTGCTAAGATTAATTTTATTATTCAAATTCGCTTATTTTGCATTCGATCATTGGCCAAATGCCTTACAGCGTCCCGTACATTATACTGACATTACATAGATTTTATATATTACTAGATTAAAAAAGTTGTAAATATTTCTCTTTCGTTGTACACTAGTATTAGAATTTACTAAACTCACAAAGGACAGGAAAGACTTGTTATGCGTATTTTGATGAAATCAACATTCTCGAAAATTAGAAAATAAAAAAAATTCTTGAATTATTTCATGTCGTATGGGAAGTAGTAAGGTTTGATATCGAGTAAAGGAGTTCCATCGAATAAATCAACTCCTTTTACTTTAATTTTATTGCCTGAAATCTCGATAACTTCTACAATAGTGCATCCGATAGGATTAGGACGAGATGGTGATCTTGTTCCGAAAACTCCTGTGATTGGATTATTTGGATCTCTGCGTGGATGAACTTTTTGAACATCCCTCTGCGCTTTGTCCAACCACGTAATCAAGTGAATATATTTCTCCTCTTCTAAGCATTTCAGACAATCAGAAAATTCGGGGAATATTTCAACAATACATTCTTCAGAACTCCCTTTACCGCATTTTGGAGTATCTTCGATGCCTTTAAAAGGAGAATGGATAATTCCTAACTGATTCACTTGATAAGTTGTTTTTTCGCTCATTATAATAATGAAAAGTGACAATTTCATATTCACATCTTTTATTATGTAATAAGAATGGGCACAAGTGAACTGGAACAAAAATCACAAAAACATGAAACGTAATTTCGATAAGATAAAGCTATTCATACGCATTCAAGGGTACACTTCGGCCAAATAAACTATTCAATTTTTTGGCGCTTTATAGCCATATGTAAGCAATTCCAAGGCTTGCTGCTTGGCAGATAGTTTTGCAATGAGCATGCCTATAACTGTGTCGTTTAAAGTTTTTCCATTTCTGAGTTTAAGGGATTGTTGGAAATTTTCGAGCCTTTTTTCGATTTTTCCGAGTTTTTTGAACAAATTGTAAAAACGGCTATTTTGAGCTAAAACATCAAAGCAGCATGATTCACAAGGCTTTTTATTGGATATTAGACAGTCTTGTTTTGCTAAATTTTGGAGAAATATTGATCTTTTCTGAGTAAAAGCACTAATTTTCCTTTCATTAACATGAGATGCATGTGTTAAATATGAATATGCTATTTTTGGCATTCAATTCAAGTTCTCAAATGAGCAGTTTTTTGGGCGTCACTGAATTTTCCACGCCTACTCAAACATCTCGATTTTTCTCCGCCAGTATGAATATTTAAGGTCTAATTTTGGTGGCAAATGAAAAATTTTCCCATCTAAAATGCTGTGGATATATAAAGCATGAAAAATATATTATTC
>JALKBU010001380.1:0-11770 GCA_023091735.1 Trichomonas tenax | reverse complement strand
AATAAATACTAATTCCATCTTCTTTGGGTTCATCTATGACTTTAATCTCTTTATCAGAAAGTTTTAGTCGTTTATGTTCATAATCTCCTTTTTGGAATCTCTTCCATGTTGTTATATACATCTTACCATCATATTTATATGTCATTTCTGAATTACAATTTTCATATTCAGATATTAATTCACAGTTTTGTTTTCTAAATTGTTCTTTAATCCATTCAGGATTTAGACCATGACCCGAACGTTGAGGTACGGTGTGGTTTGTATTTTCTTGATTATCAATGGTTTCCATAGACTTTTTGATGTATTTATTCATTAGCTCAGGTTGAATTGTTACCATCTATATATAGTCGCTTTTATACTTATTAAAAATTAAATAATTAAAAAATTAACTTAGTTTTTTCCCCGCTATATATTAGTTATTGTCCCCACTATATATAGTTACAAAACCGGCATACACCCCCATCTATTACTACTAACGCATATTAACATAAATACATCTGACAAAAAATTGCATCAACGCAAACGAATATTTAAAAATTCGAATATTTAAATTGAAAATTGCATTGAATTTGATTATTTCACTTATCTATGCAAAGCTCCTTATTTATTGTATTCTATAATTTCTCAAAAAATGAATCATAAAAATTATTTTAATTCCTTTCTAAGATTTTATTTTTCTATATTATAGAGTGTCCGGAGGTGCGTGCGTATCTCAAGGCACGAATATGATAGAAACCTGCAACTAACACCCACATATAGAGCTAATGATGCACTTAAACATATAGTAATATCAAGCCCTGAATCATATTCTAATATCATGTTCGACGCTGTTTTGTAACAATTACCCCCAATTTTTTGATGTTAAGGTCGGTTTATTTTTCATTTTTTTAATGGAATTCAAATTGATTGTTTATTATCTCGACGCCAAGAACCTAACAAAGAAAGAAATTATGGAAGAACTGTTTCAGTTCTTCCTCGACAGTTGTCCTAGCTACTCTACAGTGTGCAGGATCCTCCAGAGAAAAAGATTGCAATTTGAAAGTCCGCCCGGAGCAAAATCTGACAAAATCAGTCCGTCTCAATTAATCATTAGGGCGATTCTCAAATCACTGGAAAAACAGCCATTTGCATCAGTGTGTGAGTTGGCCAAGCTCACAAAGATTCCAAAGAGCACGATTTATGATTACCTTACTGGTATAATGCAGATGAAAAACAAGCATTTAACATGGGTGCCACACGTGTTAGACCCTGAAATGAAAAAAAATCGCGTTGAACTTGCAGCTGAACTTCACAATGAGCTGAATGCAAACCTGAAACGCAAGCGACACATAACTATAACCCTTGATGAGTCCTGGTTTTATTTCGAGTACAGTTATGATAGCATCTGGGTACAGGAGAATGAAAAACTGCCAACAAGGCCAAAGAAGATGATTTTGTCAAAAAAGTGCATGTTGACAATTGTATGGATACGGAATAAGATCCTCTTCATAGATCTTCTTCCAAATGGTGTCAAGTTCTGCAGCACATACTTTATTAACAATATATTACAACGGATCGTTCATATGTACAATTTGGAGAGCAGGAGTCGTCAAACAATCATCCATCTCCATATGGACAATGTCAGACCCCATACTGCAAAATGTGTCAAAGATTTTTGCGAGCGCAACGGCATCAATATCCTTCCTCACCCAGCTTAATCACCAGATATAGCACCCTCAGACTTCTACCTATTCGGTGATATCAAAATTAGGTTAAAAGGAGTATCATTTGAGTCTGGCGAAGAGGTTTTGGAAAAAGTGGAGAAAATTTGCAAGGCAATTCCTCAAAAAAATGTTGCAAAACGTTTGTAATGAGTGGCTTACAAGATCAGACTGGATGATTAAGAATGGAGGTATGTACTATGACTAAACTATAATCTTATGCAATCAGAATATTTCTAGCACACTCTGGCCTCGAGATACGCACGCACCTCCGGACACCCTATAATTTTATTTTTCTAGAAAGATTTTATTTATGTCCAGGATCTGTAACATCTTCCAAAGTTTTCTATTGCCGAAGAAAACTTTTCACCAATCCATAATTTAATGAGAGGGTGCTCAATAGTAAAGCGCAAATCCACAAATACGCAATGCAATATTTGTTTCCAAGACAGCACAAACAAAATGATTTCTCACCAAGAATTTCAGTTGGAATATTTTAAGAATCCAAACATTCTGCTTTGATAGAGAATCGGAAACAACGAATGTTAGTTATTTCTCATTTTGCAACAATCATAATGGAAATCCCGTCTTTTCGATTCAAAGAGATTTGACAACAATTTTCATTTGTAATTTCATCGACAATTATGCACTCATTAATTTACTCTGATCGAGAAAAGAGACTTGAGAAATGCTGCATAAGGAATGTTATCGGAAACGACATTGTTTCACATTCAAAGCGGTGTCATTATAGTTGCTGATTCATTTATTGATGATTTAACAGAACATTCAAACAATGATTTTTATCCTTTATTTAAATAAATTGATTTTCCTTTCGACTTTTAAATGCCAATCAGGATTTATTGAACACTTATGCGACGAGATAACATGCATAGAATATCAATTTATTCATATTAAAAACAGGAATCGATTCAATTATTTCATTGAAATAATGTTTTATATTAAAATCTAAATCAAATATCTAAAATCTGGGCAATGACATAAATATCATTTCATTACACTAATATTATCAAACATCTTTATTTCTTTGAAAAGTTTCTTTCATACACCTTCCAGGCATCATCTTCAATTATTAAGTTCCACTTTGATGAGGTATTAAAATCTCGTGCAATCTCATCATGCGATTCTTTGTGATAAGCTGCATATCGTATATCGAGATTTTGTTGCACAATCCATTCGGTATAATTAGGATCTCGACCAGTTCGAATCATCTCGCGTTCTCTTTCTGTGTCGTCAAGTAAATGTGACATCAACCAACCACGATAACCTACGAGCAGCTGCCTTCCTGCAAGGGTTGCCACAGGATGATCATGGAATGAATCAGCAAGCCAGACGGCCTTTGGGTCTGTCCGATCTATAACTTTTGCAGCAAATCCATAAACATCTTCGTATGGATTCCACTGGGGTGCAGAATTTACAATATTGAGAAGAAGGCATAATAGTCCACTAAACACGCAACTTAATAGCAACAAAAAGCCTGCAATTTGAATGAATGCATGTTTGGATGTGGCAAGAAAATTGATATATATTGCAACAACTGCGCATGCGAATGGTATCCATCCTGCATAGAAGACCTTTGAGTTATCCATATTCCAAGGTTGATAATGAACAATATTGGACATAATGAATACAAACATTGCTGGTATGTACATTCTGATCTGTCTACGATCTAAAGTCGCGAAACCAGCAAAAATCGAGATTAAAAAGAACATAAACAATCCATCATACCAAAGAATAAAGAAATTGAGTTTGTCGTCATTCCAAATTGGATTGATTGTGAAGAATCCCTTTTCTGTTGATCGTTCAATATATGGTAAAAGCTGAGGTATACTAAGACAGACAGCAGGAATTCCTAACGCAATGTAGCACCTGATGTGGCTCCACCACTTGGATGGATCTTTCCAAGGGAAGCACATTATAGCCCATGCCAACAACCATTCAAAAGAAGCTATAAGAGCATGCGCTTGTATCTGCGGCATTAATGCAACAATGATTCCTGCTAATAAATATGTCTTAGCTTCGGTGAAATTTGAACGCATTATCAGGACCATAAAAGCGTATGAGAGAGGAAGCCCAAACAGCGAGAGACGTTGTGGGAGGAGAACATGGATGACTGTTTGCAACCAATATGCGTATCTATCAGCTCCCCAGTTATGAATGAAATCAATTCCAATATCTTCAATAGCTGCATGAACAAACATCCGAAGAAAGCCTCGCCCGCCTAAGCATATGAAAAGCCACGGGGCTAGGCAACAGGAAAGTCTTTCACGCGTAAAAATAGCAACAATTTGGTTGAATAATAACATCATCGAAATGCATACAGGAATTGAAGGGTATAGAATAGCTTCTGTCATTTTGCATCCATAGCACCCAATCATGATCGAAGAAAGGTAGTTCACCAAAACTGGATATGCTAATTTGACTCCAGCAAAGAAAGGTGATAAGTTGTCAAATAAGTGCTTTCTATTTTTGTTGCATCCATGTACAAAAGACGAAATTATGTTCATATGGAATGGAAAATCTCCATAAACAGCTCCACGTGTAATATCGCCATTATACAAGAAAGAAAATTTCATGTAGAGTAGCAAAAAGAGTGTTGGCGCTCCAATAATCAGTGCTAATTCTGATAATGGAAAACCTCGAGGAGTTTTTTTCTTCTTAAACGAGAAATGAAGAATAACTGCAATTAATAGGTAAACCATAGTTGTAGACCACCCCAAAAATGGACCGAATTCGTATTTCAGATTGAGAATATAAATCAGCCATGCATAAGAATAAACACCAATGGGAATCCCTACAGCAAAACGTGTTATCCTATCGCAGGACGAAATGGTGAAGCAAGTTGTTACTTCATATCCGAACCAACACCATATTGAAATGGCGCATATCGCAAACAAACGTTCCAACATTTTAAACTAAAATAAGATTTTTGATCATTTATGATATCATATATGCAGACTTCCACGAATAACATTATCAAATATTCACATGAACAGTATTTTAAAATTTCAATTTATTTTACTTATTTTTTATTTTTTACATAAATATACAAAGATCACGAAAATTAAAATAAGTGACTTGAGAGGCATAATATCAGTTTATATTTTGGGCTGATTTATTTTTCAAAACACGAATCTGATTTCAATTTTCAAAATATTTTTTAACTAATATTTTACATATTCAACTATAAAATAACACTACCTCTGCTCGTCATTTAGATCAAATCAGTTGTATTAACAAAACAATGAATAGTTGACTAAATATAGACAATTAATATAAAATTACTCTATATATTCTATTTTTTATTCCTCTGCTTGTTTTTCTTCTTCCTTTGATTTGTCAAAGCCCATTTGACCGATTTCTTCAACTTCTCTATCATACATAGCCATCTTCTTTTTTAACTGATTAACATTCCATTGCCATGGATTGCGACGACGATCAAAAGCCATCATTTCAAAATCATTTCCATATCTTGTCTTTAATTGCGCCATGATCTTAAAATCATTTTCTCCTAAGTGTCTAACTAAAGGAGCTTTATCGGGGATGCTTTCCATAACTTCTGGAAGATTGACTGCAACTTCAGGAGCGGATTTTTCGGCGGCTTTTAATATAGCTTTTTCCCTTTTCAAATTACCGAGCTTATCTGTAAAACCAATTTGTGCTGTATCATTGGGGTTTGCTGACAAACCTAATCTTGAATAGAAATCTTTGTGATTTGTGGCAGTACCAACATTATAACCTTGTGCTTCAAGTGTCTTCTTGACATCCTCGGGGAGCTCAGGAGGAGCCATTTTTCTCTTGTACATCTTGTTATAACGCTTCTGCAATGCATGTGTTTTACCCATTTTATTGTTTTTAATAAAAAGTGTCTCCCCAAATGAAATATTTTTGTCAAGTAAAACATTTTCTGTCATGTAAACAAAACAATTTTTAAACGTACACTGCAATATTTGAATGTCATCTATTTTAGATCGAAAAACAGTTACCACAGGGAGAAACTCATACTCGAGTAATATTGGATCATCTTCATCCTTTGAAGACAGTTCAATATCTAAGGAAGCTTTAATCGATAAAATGCAAATCAAATTTGGCCAACTTCTCAAGGAAAATCAAGATTTATATTCATTGAAAACTCAAAACGAAAATCTGAAATCAATAATCGAAAAATTGGAAAAAGAACGAAACTCTATCCAACAAAATCTCAACGATACATTAAACCAAAAAGAAATAGAAAAACAAATGTATGAACAACAAATAGCCGAGTTGCAAGAGCGAATACACATACTTGAAGAGAAAAATGGCGAGCTTTTACAAGATAATGAACGATTAAAAGATACAATTCATACTGAGCGCGAATTTTCAATTTCCGAAATTCAGAATCAAAAAAATAAAGCGAAAGATACTTACTCAAGCAAAATTGCAATGAAAGATCAGCAGATTAACGAATTAAAGTCAATTATTAAAGATATTTCAGATGAGTCTTCAAATAGTGCAAGTGCATTGCAAGCTAAGATTGAAGAATCTAGAAAGTTGAAAAAGATTAAAGCTGAACTTGAATCTCAAATTCAAACTCAAGCAAAATCACTCAATGAGTTAACTCAAGAACTCACTTCTTCAAAAACCGAAATTGAAAGCAAAACTCGACAAATTAATTCGACAAATGAAAAACTTTCAAATCTTCAAAAGCAATTTTCAAAATCTGAAGAAACCATGAAAAATCAAAGCAAAGAGATAAAGGAATTGCAGGAGGAAGTTGCTTTACATCAAAATGGAATCCAAAAGATTGCTGCGCTTCTTCCCTCATCTAAGACAGTTGATGACTGTATTATTGCGATTAGTCAAACTCTCGAAGAGAATAAGCAACTACAGAACGATATCAATGTTGCTACACATCGCCTGAAGAAAGCTGCTGATGTCATTCGTCAAAATCAAGATACAATCAATGATATGAGTAGAGATATTGAATCAGAAAGAATGAAAAATATCCATCTTAAGAAGGTTATTGAGGAAAATGAGTCAAAAAACGAGCGTCTCATAAATCAAGTTAAATCATACACTCAAATCAGGTCTGTTACTCATTCTTTAGAGCAAGCATTTTCAGCACTGTCCAAGCAATTCGAATCTTTGCAAGAGGAACTTGGGCGCCCTAAAACAACCCTAAAATCTCTCATTAATACGGCAATTCTTCTGAAAAGATGGAATTTATTATTGGGCACAGACCAATATTATGTAAGCGATCAAAGGAACTGGTGGTGGCTTGATTCTTCAATGTACCATACCACGTCATACAATTTGATCAAAAATTACATTGGAAAAGTAGCCGATGATAAAAAGCAGGTCATTGATGAGAATAATCAACTTAAAGAGCTGGTTAGAAGTACTCTATCAGGTATCGATGATGCAGAGAAGGCTATTATTCAATTATCTAAAGAGAAAGATGAGCTCTTATCGAAGCTTGCACAATATGACGAAGTTCGGGACGACCTCAACCAGCAGCTCAATGGCATGAAATATATAGATGTTGTTCAACTTACCAAAGATTATGAAGATTCACAATCTGAAATTCAAACATTAAAGAATAAAATCGCGTCCTTATCAAAAGCGATCGAAGAAGTAAAGCAATCCAAAGCTGAATCCGAACAAAAGGCAATTTCCGAAGTTGTTTCAAGAAATCGATATCAGAAGGAGAATGACTACTTGAGATCCCAGATCGAGCTTCTCACTGCTAAAGTAATCTCATATGAGAAATGCAGTGTTGCCAAGGATAAAGAAATTCTTGCGCTTGAACGCGAAAATAAAGTCATAAATGATGCTTGCAAGGATGCAGTGAGACAGGGTATTGTTGTTGTTAAACATAACCAAAAGTTATCAAACAGAGTCACAAAGCAGAAGAATGAGTTGTGTCTGATGGAAAAGGAAAAGCGTGAACCCATGGAAACAAATAAGAACGAAAATAGTAAGAATTCTTAGAAGATTTTTGACCCCCATTTCATGAGAATTTTGTTTGTAAAGTTAATTATTAAAAAAGTAATTTTGTTATAGGATAGAGCCTTTAGTTCTTACCAAAGACAGAAATCAGCATTAAATACCGAATCAATTGATAAAATTTCATTCGACAAGTGATCATCAAAAATAAGATCAGCAAAAGATACCTCTTCAGGTACTTTAAGCTCCACCTGAGAAGGTGGAACAGGATCTGAAACAGGACTAGAAACATCAGAGTTAGAAGAATGTGAATTAGAATTTTCTTTTTCACTCTGACGTTTCATCGCTAGGAATCTATTCTTGCAACAAGTATTAGTTCTCCCATGGAAGAAATGAGATATTACAGTCCATTTCGTTCCAAGTTCGTTGTATTTTTCAATAAGAAGTTTATCTTCTTCACGAGTCCAAGGACCGTTATTAACGTCAGGGCTAAGGTAGTACTCCCACCGTTCTTTAACCTGCCTAACGTTGCGATTAGAAAACCTCGAAGCAATGAATGCCCAATTGTTGGTACCATTGGCCATTACAAGCTCCTTTAGAAGTAGATCTTCAGCTTTCGAGAACTTGGCTTTCCTGAACTTTTTGTTCTGTGGAGAAATCGATTGCTCAGTCATCACTTTCGAAAACTAATAAATCCAAACTCTCAGAAAATATTGCGAATTATCTGAAAAAATTGTTGGGCTATGGATGACGATAATTTTTAGTTGAAAAGTTATTTTGCGATTTCATTGGTGTAAATAGAGAGTTGAGAGACTAACAAACAACATTTTAAGTGGTCGTTAGCCAAATGTTTTGTGGCATGTTCTGAAATAATTCAGATGAAGTTTTCATGATATATCAGATATTACATAACGTTCTATTCAATATTCTGTAATTTTCAGTTTTGATTATGCGGTAGGAGCTCTGAATTTTAAAATCCTTTAAATATCATAAATATAGCGTCTATGATACTCTGCACGATGAAAATGATTTTGAAAATAAAGCGGAGGTATTTGGTCAAGAAATTACTGGAACTCAAGTATCAATACAAAATGCCAGTGCATATATCCGTTCAGTCAATGAAAAGCTAGTGGAGAGCGCACATGAATTCATCGATTCGCTTGCAATTTCACCGTAATCAAGATATCAACGGCCAAAAAATGGACAATTCGGAGCTACTCTGCTTAGCTAGTCATCTTTAGGCCGTCGATGTCTTCGAAATTCGCTCATACTCATTAATTTGAGTCTGCAATTGAAACATATATTTTCTGCTACTTTCTGAGGTTTCTATGACATCCCATGCCACAGAAACCTTCAAGAGTAATAGAAAATGCGACTGATGCAAACATCTCATTCATCGATCAGCACTACGTACTTTTGTTGTCTAATAACATGACAGGCAGATAGTCTATTGGTATATGCCTGCCATGTTATTAGACAGCATGTAATATTTATGAAATCTAATAATCAGATTTGTAAATTTTGACAAAAATGAACAGTTTCTAGCAGAAGCCATCTAGGAATTCGTTATCCTAGAGGATTTATGCTAGAAACTGTTCATTTTTGTCGCGTTTTGCTTTTTTTGAATCAAAACTCGACTTTTGAACTTGGTAACTTTGACATTTACATCCAGGGTCTAGATATATCAAGCAGCTACTTTAGTGAATGAAGTATTGCGTGCAACTATATTTCAATATCAAATATTCTTTAACATGAAGCTTTTCTAATCCATTTCTTCCAATGGATTAATGTGTAGGAAGAGATGGACTAAAATAATAGATCAAAATGAATAGATTTGAGTAGACATTCGAATGTCTTTTGACGGCTATAAAGCAACATACTACACGTAGGCATGACTTATTCCTTATATAATTTAATGTTTTGTGTTAATATTAAATATTTGAAAAATTCAACAAAAGTGACATCGCGAAAGGTACTTTTGGCGAATATGTCCATTCTTGATACAAAATTGAACCATTTTAGAAAAGTCACATTTTGTAAACTTTTCAAAATGTGTCACAAATTTCAATTTTCTGTCTTGTTTACATTGTCAAAAAACATAAAATCGATAATGACTATTATATAATATATATCTATTTTAAAAAGAAATACAGAGAAAGAAAATATTTGAGAAGAAAAATTTGAAAGACAAACTAAAATCAAAAACAACTATAAAAATAATATCAATTATTATGTATATTATATTTATATTATGCTTTTTGAAAATATACAATGATTTTATCATTAGAAAAATAATATTGTATGGTTGTTATAAATCAGAATTCCACAATATTTAATTACCAACATTTGAATGCTAGGAAACAATTTTTATAAATGGCGTAAAATAACAATTTAGTGCATATCCAATATCTAATATCAAAAACCCATTTCGAAAGTTATCTATTAATATATTCTATGAGTCAAATTATTGTAAAGTTTACAAAAATCCTAACATATTTATAATGACATACTAACTATATTTATCTTTCGGCCGCTTTTCAAATTTTGAAAAGTCTCATAAATACAATATGTGTTCCATGGAATATAAATATAATATGCAACAATATAATTTCTCACCTAAAAAACGTCACTTTTCTCACTTCTTTCCTTATTTCGGCCCCTTCTGAATAGTTTATTGCCAATTCAAAAATATTCACAATATCATCATGACCAACAGAACATGCACATAAAGTATCTCGCCAAAATAAACACATTTTTTTTTATTATTTTTATCTCGCATAATATACACTTTCTATTGGTTTGATATACTATACTATGTATGTCGAGCATAAACATTTTTATAAAAATATTTTCCTAACTTTAGACATGATATGTGTCAAAAAATTAACTTTACACATCACAAAACACGTTTTACACGTCATAAAATGTATTTAACACGTCATACTGTTAAAAATACTAACTGATTTATAATTCTAAGCAAAAACGGTAAATATTTGAACTATAATAGCGCACAATCATAAATCCCAACAAGAAGCTCAGAAACTTCAACTAATTGTTGTGATTTCGCGATATAGGAGAAGACAAACTATACCGAAAATTTTTGGTATAAAATGGGACACGAAACACTTCCATCTTAAGAAGGTTATTGAATAAAATGAGTCAAAAATATTTTACATGTCATATTGTATCATATCTGTCAATTTTTTACATGTCGTATTTCACTTTTTACATATCAGATAGTCAAAAATAATAAATAGCATTGATTATTCTATGGCAGTGATTAAAATGAGACGTATTCAATGAAGGTAATGTTAAAAACTCTTTCAAATCATAATCAAATTCCAAGTATTTTAAAAACTTTTTACTTAAGTCTTTTTCTATATGAAAATGTCGCTTCAAGCATGGCTCATTGACACAAGTACCAAGAAGAGGATCAACACAATAAGTTATGTTCGTGATTCATCTTTCTCCAACAAATGTGGGCCCACAGCACATTGTGACTTGGAAACATAATTAACTGAGTGCGTATATCATTGGCACACAGTAATAGATGCTCAAAACGCATAAATATCAATATTTTTCCAAAATAACATATTAAATCATGAATTATCACATAGTTACAGCTCCTTATGCATGTAAAATTGTTAGTAGAATCATTTCCATTATCTATTGCTTTAAAACACACCATAACACCTCAATACCAATTATTCTCCTCATAAAAGTCTAACTTCAATATAAACGCATTAAAACAAGATAAAGAATACGAGTATAATTTTGGGGAATTCAGTTTGTAACTCATAAATGGTAATGCTAATTATATATAAATAGCTCAATCTTAATATTATTCCATATAAGATATATGAAACATTATAAAAAGTATATGTTGGCTTTATCCATGTAATATTAGCCAGATTTACTATAATATCAAATGTTCCATTTTTATATAAAACTCAAACTATCCATAACTTGCCATAAACTGTATGTACAAACTGTGCTCTGATATGTGGACACAGAGAAAGGACTACAAACGCATTTCTTCCCTATTCCCGAAATTTGCAATTGTAAACTATTTTATCCCGAAATTTACATTTCTAAAATTAACCGACACTCAATTTCTCAGCGAAACA
>JALKBU010001379.1:0-11787 GCA_023091735.1 Trichomonas tenax | reverse complement strand
TCTGTGAAAATTTCTTCAACTGCTTTCGTTGATGCTCTTTTACTTAAATTATTTGAAGAATTGAACATTTTAATATTATTAAAAATATGAATTTAGAAAATGAAATAGAGAAAAATAGAGAGTTAGCGTTAATGGCAATGAATAAGAATACTGTTTCGTTTAGTCAAATATCAAAATTGGCGGAGACAGTGAGTAATGGGTTGTGTAAATTTTATATTGAGCCTTCGAGCAAAACTTTTGTTTTTGAATACGGAAAGCAACGAATAAATGTAAATCTTACCAACAGAGCCATCAGAAATTTGCAATATATAAATAACATTCCTGTTGAAACAATATTGTTATAAATAGATAAATAACATTATGGTTAATAACATATTAAAGAATCAACAATAAATAATCAAGACAAATGATGTAAAATTGTCATTTTTATATTGATTGATAATCAACTCGTATCAAACATCATTATTGAAGCCTACTGATATGGGAGTCTAAAGAACAATGTACTGCGTGCTATCATTCAGTTCTTCATTTATAAATCATTAGATTTCAAATAACTTATTTTAAATATATGATTGAAATGCTTGATACTTCTTCCTCTTATTCATTGTGTGAAAATGAAAATGTTAATAAAAGAAAGTTTATCCTTTCAAGTGCCAATTTCTTGAATTAAACATTATACAAGAGAAATACTACAAACCAACTGCAATCATCAGGGAAATCATAATCATGCATTGATTTTGTGGATCCAACAATATATATATCGATATCAAAAATCTTGCCCAAAACAATAGATGCTTCAACAACATACTCTATTTTCATAAGTTTTATGCAAACTTTTGATTAGAACCTTCTATCATAACTTCAACTTCGTCATCGCAAATTTGATTAAATATATCATCTATAATAGTAAAAACATGTTTCTGCAGATCAAAATGTATTGCTGTTTCAATAATTGAAAGCATAGCAGGCATTATAAAAGCATCATGAAATATCTATTGGCAAGGCAGAGTTTGGAATAATGATTTGGCATTTTCCATCAGGTGTATAATGTTGGATCTGTCCATTTGAAAAGAACACAACTCTAATATTGTTTTTGTAGAATATTTCTATTGCCCCGTTGCTAGCATATTTGTATGAATTAGTTCCATCAGGAAATTCTTGTAGCTTATCACCATTGTTGAAAAATGTATAAATGGTTCCATTATGATTAATCTTTGTTGTTCCATCTCTGTATACATGTGATATGTCACCATTAGAGTGTGTAGCTCTTTTTACACGATTTGTTAGCTTTTCTGTTTTCAATGTTGTCGAAGGAAGAAATCCAAAGTCGAGATAGTATGATTTGATTACTTCTCCCAAGATATTTATCTCATTCATTTTCGTTTTCTTTGGTGGTTTCGGCGGTGAAACCTGTTTTTTACGACTTATTTTAGATTTGGTGTTATTTTCTGTTATTATTGTGCTTTTACTTTTCATTCTTAGCTTTGATTCCTTCGTGAGTGGATATTCCTTTGGCTTTATTTCAGGTTCGAGTGCAATATCGAAAACAATATTTTTTGTAACTCCATAGAGCTTTGATTCCATGTCATTTATTTCACCATCGAGTTTTGACTCCGCATCATCAAGGAATTTCATTATTGATGATAGAGGATCGCTTTTCTTGTTTTTCATCCAAATTTCTAAACGTACACTTGATTTATAAAATCTCAGTTTCTGATGGTTATTTTGTGTAACAAGAAGAAAATATTAATATGGTTTGATGCACTCCATCATTATAAATCATTTGAACACATTAAATCGTGTTAATAGCGATAGATTTAATGTGAAGATGTAAAAAAAAACAATGGAATTAAACTGACAAAATGTGATTTATATAATAGTTGTCGAACAAAATGAAAGAATTATTTTGGTGGCTGAATGATCTTTTGGCTATTTTCGCTATCATCAAATCTATTTTCATCGAAGTAATCTCTTCGAACAGATTGATCATCGAGAGCAGGGTCAAGCTGATAATTATGATTGCTCTCGCAATCTGGAACATAGTTACCGAAAAGCTGGTTACCTGGCATCTCGAAGTCTGCATATACTGTATCACCGCCAGCGTATGAAGCTTCAAGACACTCGAATTCATCAATACCACGAGCACTCCATGGAGACTTGAGTTTCTTCACCTTCTCATTGACTGTGTCTATTGGAATAAGTGAGTCGCTGACCTTAAGAGCCTTTTCTAAACGTGTTTTCTCTGGTCCTGTGAGATCTGGTGGGGGGAATGGAGTGACTTTATTATCTCCATTTGCAATAGCTTCTTCTGTATATTTTTTGACAATAGCTGCAATAACAGGGAGCAGCATTGTCTTTTCTTTGATAGCAATAACTATAAATGGCTTCTGATCAATTTCTAAATATGGAAGTTCGTGTTCACGCTCGTGAACGAGAACAGCGAACGCCTCTCTGCTACCACTAACTAAAACTTCTGTGAGTGGATGCGATTGACCGCGATTAAAGATAGCGCCTGAATCTAAGAGCAATTTAATAGCTTCAGGGTATCCTTTTCTCGATGCAATCGCAAGAAGACTCCTTTTGCCTACAACAACATTAGGATCAGCGTGAAAATCAAGAAGTAAACGCATCGAGCGGACATCACCTCTTTCTACAGCGAAATAGAGTGGGACACGACCACCACGATCGGCAGCATCCTGGTTTGCACCCGCTTTGAGAAGTGGTGCTGCTAAATGAAGAAAGCCTTTCCAAATTGCGATATGTAAAGGTGTTAATTCTTGCTTGTTTTTGCTGTTAACGTCTGCTTTTCGACTGATGAGTTCGACTAACGCCGGATAATTGCAGTAATTTATGCATGTGTGAAGTAACGAGTCTCCTGTATTTGGATCTTGGTAATCTATGTCGTAAAATCCGTTCAAATGATCAATGAAATCGAAAGGATCGCCGTTCTGTATGTCAGTGACCAGCCTGGCAAACCTCTCTGGAACGTCCGCTCCTCCAAACTTAACAGTCATTATATTTTCAAAATTGTATAACGGCAATCAGTTATTTGCGTTTTTGGGAAATTCTTGCATGTTTAACACCACATTATTGCATAAAGCATAATTCCTTGGTCAAATCATCTCTATCTATATGTTTATATTACATGACAAAATTCAGTTTACAGTAACAAAAATATTTTTACACGTCAAATGTTCACAATTTTTTACATGTCAAAAAAAAAGCCGATAGGATTATTTTATAAAAATGAATTCTAATTATTTATATTTAGAAGGATTGCCAGAAGGAATTTCATTAGTCGAACTTTCAAAAGCTATCAATGCAACAATTAAGTGCTATTTGATACATATGATGCAATATCATACAACTTTTGGAATTATCGATTTTAGAAGCGCTCTTGCTCAACTTAAGGCTCCGATGTCACTTGCATCTACGGCAGTATATAAAAAGAATACTTTCTCCATAAAAGGACAAAAAATAACATTCAACTTTTTACCAAATATAGATACTTTTTATTCCTACATCTTATTCTTCAATGCAAAAAAGAACGATGTACAAAATGCATTGTCAACATTCTTTGACCAATCAATGATACGCTCATTTATTGATATTCCAGGACATTTTATCAATGTTACTGCAATGCAAGTATCAGATAGAGAATATACACTCAAAAAGCTTAAAACATTCAATAGGTTTGAGTGGAAACCAATTATATCAGATGTAACACCATTTTCAGTATCATCAAATGAATTATTCTCATTAATTGAACTTTCTAAGTTACACGATGTACACATTCAGTACGGAAAGAGGAAATTGGGATTATGTAAAGCTATTGCTTCCAAATTTTCAAAGCGTATATTGGATACCAAGGATGAAGTTCTTCAATTACCAAAGATCGAAGGCCCAATAGATGATGTCATAGATTTCTTATGGGGAAAGACAATTAACTTGTCTTTTGAAAAGCTCCCATTCTTATCTATTATTGCTGATTTTCTTGACTCTACGCAGCTTAAGGAGATGATCAAGAGCTTTGTTCAAGAAAAAGTTCCAAAAGAATCATTATCATCATTAGAGATGTCGTTCAATTACTGGAAAGCACCACTTGTTTTCAAATAATTTTGTTTAATAAACTATTATTTGTTCTTATTATATGTGATGGTATTGCTGCTAGTTCATAATTTGTAAATATTATATAGATAAACAAATTTTATTGAGATCATAAATGCGTATTTCATATCTGACCGATCAGCCATCTAAATCCAGCCTGGTATCCAAATCTTTGTGGAGATGAAGTCATTTGAATGCATAATCTTTGATCAGTGTTTTCCTTCCGCTCCACGTTAATAGGAAAAGCATCAATATTAAGTTCCTCTCTAAGTTCTTCGAGTGATAATGAACCAACAATATCTTGCTTGTTTCCAAAGACAATGATTGGTGGATTATAGTTCTTGCATGAAGACAAAATGATAGAAAGTATTTCTTTAGCTTCTTGCAAGCGATCTCTGTTTGATGAATCGACAACAAAAATTATTCCTATGTTAGATGAGCAGAAAATATCCAACTCGGAACCAAAAAGTTTGTTAGCATAAATCTGTTCAATTTTAACTGAACTATTAGTAATTTCTTGGGAACAATCTTTCGAAATTTGCCCAGAAATAGTTGTAATACCTGATTCATCAAGTCCAGCTATTATCACCTTCTTACTTCCATATCCAAACCAACTAAGTAGCTTCCAAAACCAATGAAACATTCTTTTAATATTTTGACACGTAAATAGATTTTTATCATGTAAAAACAAGACGTTAAAATAAATAAATAATTATTTATGGAGAGAGCCGAGTTTGTTTTCCAGATTTTTTTCGATACGATGGAACTAAATAATAGGATCGAAAGCGATTTCATTATCATGTACAGGCTGTTTATGTTGCCGGCTGTTGAAGTCTTTAGGACGAGATCTCCGCCTGGAACTGTTAATATATCTGAAGGAAAACGAATGATGCTCAAAATACCACAAGCCGAAGTTATTGAAGCTTGTCCTATCGAAATTACCATCAGAGCACCTCGTCCTGGCCACACATCGGTTAGATTAGCTCAGGACAGGATTAAACTCAGCGCACAGTTCGAAAAAGCACTTCAAAATCCAAATAGGTACGTCCAAGCACAGTACACAGGCAATTTCAAAGGCAAACGCGATGATGATTTTGGCTCAATTAATTTTACTGTAAGCGTTTGCTATACTTCTGCTTCGATGCATGATTACCAGGGACCACCGCTGTTCATGACAGCTGGTTCTAACTTTAATGAAAAGAGCGTTCAGCAAAAAACAAATAAATCACGAATGACTTCGGCTGGTTCTAAAAGAAGTCCATTGATACCTGAAATACCTGAAACTAGAACGAGATCGATCTTCTACTTCGACAAAAAAGACTTATTAGAGGAAAATCGAATGCTTGCGCAGGAAATAGAGCATTTAACGAACTTAGTTCAACGACTTCATGATGTTGTTGACCAATATGAAGTCCCTCAAAAGGCTCAAACGCAAAGAGCACAAAACCAAAGACCACCAACTTTCAACGGAGGACGTTCTGATTATATTTATCATCCTCTTGAAATGAAAACTTCAAGGAAGAATTTCAGGTAACTGGAAATTTTATAATGTTTGTTATAGGTAAAATAGATATGTGTTTAATCCGTTTTTGGTTTTCCGCTGTATAAAATAAGAGGAGATGTTAAAACAAAAGATATAAATCCGCTGCAAATAGCGATTAACGAAGTTAATCCGCCAAATAACGATGCAAATATTAAGGCTGCTAACAAAATGTACTTTTCGTTGATTCTAATGAAAGAAGAGTAAACGTTGGGGAACATTAAAAAGAAAACTAGAGATAAATAAATATTAATTGCTAATGGACCAGTTTCTGATGGATGAAAATCGTAAAATCCCCATAAGAGGGACCTAGTAGAGAAATCTATGAAAGCTGTTATTGATATTCCTATGAAAGTTTTAAGAGATGAGATCAATAACTCGAGAGGCTTAACTATAAAGAGAACAAGAACCGAAGCAATCAGCAGTGGTATACTATTCGGCAACAATGCTGCCGCCATTATGTAATCTGTTGATAATTTTTGATTGGACTGATGATCATCACTATCAAAGTCACTGTTTCCAATCATAACACATCCTCCAAATAGAACTATCACTAAAAGGAGCGTTATAAATGGTTGCACACGCACTGATGCAATCATTTATAAAATTTTAAGTGAATCCGACCAATGTTCAAATTTACCATGTCTGTTTGGTCGATTTCTAGAAGCAAATCTTTAACAATTGAAAAAATAATGCTATCATTTATCTTTAAACATTTTATATCAATATTTGAAAACAATTGAGAAAAATTGTCACCTCTAAGGAGAACGGTTTCAACTCTCTATTTTGGCCCCTGGCCACTTTCAAGCTACCAGACTTAGTGTGTAAGCTTGCAAAGGAACAACAATGCTTACACTCCTTTTTTAATTCACAATTCGCCTTTTTAACAAAGATGCAAATCATATTCTTAGTGAAAGGTGCTTTTTCACACGAAAAGCATTGAGAATATAACACACAAGCTATTTTCATCAATATTATCATACTAAAACCTCGATCAAAAGCCTTTATCGTTGATATCAAAATTCAATTTCGTCAAGAATCCGAAATAAGACTGATCAAAGCTTGCAAAATTTATAAATGAGTAACACGTAGTTATAATTTCATATACAATTATTCATTATTATATAAACTTCTAATTTCAAAATGTCGATTTACAAGTTTGAAAGCATTTTATTTAATGAAATGCAATATATTGTCTTTGCAACTAATCCTGCATAAAATGAGCTTATGAATTTAATCAATAAATAAATAGCAAAAAAATTACTTTAAATAACAGGATAATTATTCTCGTAACACTTCATACATGTCATCTCTTACATCACAGTTTACTTCTTTTAGAAAAACAAACACAAAAGGACTTAGATCTTGATTCAAAATACAGTTTAGTAATAATATTATGATAAATCAGTCTTACCAATACAAATATAACATGTTTATAAACAAATTAATGGTTCTATGCAAAGGATTTGGCCTTTCTCTCATATTTCCTCTTTTCTCGAGTTTCAGCATTCATCTACTGTCTCTTGGCACGCCATGATTACTTCCTCTGTTTCTTTGTTTTCTTTTGGCTTCCAGGTTGACTTTGTTGTTCTGTCTCATTCTTGATTTCAAGAGATGCTTGAATGTTTCTCTTATTGCTGTTGTTCAGACCTCTTGGATTCTTAAGTTTTAGAAGATCATATTCTTTTGCAAATCCGAACGCATTGACAATAGAAAACCACTTGTGTCCAACGGAAAATTTTTCGAAATTCTTATCTTTAGCTTCGATTTTGAGATAAGAATTCAAATCGGTGACAACAAGAAGCGCATCCACATTTTTAAATACACACAAGAATAACGATAAGCACACATCATTTAATGCATTGATATAACTCATAAACTCCACAGACAGTTTTTGAGTATGTTATCATGCATTGATGCGTTTCGCGCATGGTCAGATTTCTGGGTGATTATCAAACTATACAAGCACAGAAATCAACATACGCATATATAATGCATTGTATAACACTCTTATAAATATATTGCCCTATGAATATATTCTATTATATTAATCACAGCGTGAGAAAATATCATTATACATATCCCATATATCATGAATCCAGAAAATCGCTCTTCAACGCAAAACACAGCGAATATGATAGATATAACGCTATAATCACTCAAATACTCATGGCAATCACACATTAAACAGGTGTACATATACATACACAAAAATACACACACTTTTTTGAAATCCCAAATTATTAACTTTTTCCAAACATTCATAGAATATCATCTATACACGAATATCATTATAAGCAATGAAACAAATGACCATTTATGTCATTTGCACCCAAATAAAATCAAAATAAATTGAGTAATTCTATGCATTAAATTGCATCTATGGCAATTCCCAATCGCTATAACATAGATTGATAGATACATACCTGCCTGATATACTACCAAGAGCTGAGCCTTCAAAAATGGCCACATATTTTTTTTTTGAAGATGTACTTTGAAAAATGTGAAAAAGTGCGAATGATTTCTCACTTTTTTTGTGAAAAAGTGCCACTGCCGTGGTGAGCATTCAGGTGGCGCAAGTAGATTAAATGCGGCACCCAGCCATAGACCGCCTACATTAACGCGACCACGAATCTTATGCTTGAGATTAAGTTCACATAGATACTGTCTAATGAGCTGCGCATGAACTGCAATTCTTGCAATGTTGCGCGATTCGTCATTGTCTCTTGATTGTATACGTGGGTATCCATTGAGGTTTTCAAGAGTATGAGTGCCCAACCTTTCCATCGCAAACTACATATTTCCAGCGTTTCGTTTAAGAAAAACAATTGTTGAAACCAATGAAATAAGAAGTCTTCTGATTTCTGCGGGTGAGTTAGTAATAAGATGTTCGCAGAGCCGTGGCGAAGTCACGGCTCTGCGAACATCATTTTATATAATTACTGAAGTTCACAAATTATAAAAACAATATTTATAAGTTCATAAGTAATTAATAGTATATATTTACACATCAGAGTTAGTAGTACAAAGTTAGGTCCCCCCATATAGAGAATAAAATTTTCATTTCTTACAAAATTAACGTTATTATTGATTTTGAAACTCCTGACTTTATAAAATCTAATCAGTTTTTTTAAAATAATAATTTATGACTAACTAACTAATGAAAGAAAGCGAAAGGAATTTATGAGTTAAGAAATTTGAAAAATAATTTTAGTGGCTATTCTGATTTCTTTTCTTCCTCTTCTTTCTTCTTAGCTTCTTCTTCCTTCATTCTTTTTGCGATCCACCTCGGATTCTTCTGTCGTCCTGCAGCAAGTGCTGCTAATTGTTTTTCTGTACACTTACGTTTAGGCTTAACTGGTTTATTTTCTAAGGATGTAAGTCCTTCATCAGCTTGTTCAGTCTTTTTAGACTTTCTAGTTTTAGTTGTTGCTTTGAGTTCATTTAATATTTCTTCCTTTAATGTCGATTTCAGAGTTTCGAAGTCTGTCATAGTTTTATATTGGATAAAAATTTAAAATATTATTTTTTAATACCAATTAAATCATGAGCTTAAGCAGATCTGAGAGAAACTCTATAATCATTAATGATGCAAAAGGAATACAACATCCATTATATTATGTAATGACTGATAAAAACGGTAAAATTCAAGTTCGTAAAAGAAAGGTTCCATTGAATTCACCAAAAAAAGAAAAGACGGAAGATGTTAATGAATCAAATATAAAAGAGCAAAGTAATGAACCAGTTAATACTTCAATTTATGAATCAGTAACGAATAAAAAACTTCTTGAGAAAATGTTAGAAGACACACACAAATGGGGCAGCCCAGCGAGCTAAAGCTCGCTTTGTGCCCATAAATGAATATATTTAATGATTTCGTGATGCTTTCACGTTAAGATTTAAAGATTTCGGCACGTTTGACATTTAATAGAATTAAGTTTAATTTTAAAAATATATATTTTTTAATAAGTAAATAGATGGAAAGGGTAGACGTTGGTTGCCAAACGATTTCATTTGCTGATAAAATTGATGTTGAAAAGTTTTTGATGCGTGAATTTCCGAACAAACGCGAAATATTATCTGCTGAATTATCTGAGGCTTATTTTGAAATTTTCGGGATAAGGAAATTTTATGAGGATTTCAAAAAGGATTTGAAAAAGTCGATGAGATACAAAGCTCGTTCAATAAAGAAGGTCAAATATATTGTACGATTGGTTTAGAAACAGTTTGTTATTTTTGTTTTTGGTTGATTTCGATGTCGAAATGAGGAAATGAGGTCGTTTATGTTGAATTTTTGATGAAAAGTAATGAAAAACAGTGGTTTAGGGGCAAAAATGAAAGTGCACCATGTCAATTTATTTTAAAATAAGTCACTTTTTAAAATTTGAGGATTTGCTGGAGTAAATAAGCAAAATTTGAGGATTTACTGGAGTAAATTAGGGGTTGAAAAGTGCACCGAGTGTATCGAGTGCACCGTGTGCAAATTTCCCCTATAGGATGTGACAACATTGACATTTTGACAACACGAGTGATTTCATGCTGAAAATAGGTATTTACGGTCGTTTGTACGTAAAGGGTACGTAGAAATTGGGGTAAAATATACGATGTTGTCAAATTGAGTTTTTGGGCTTAATATTATCAAAATTTGAAGATTTACGGTAGTTTATAAGGTGTTGTCAAAATGTCAATGTTGTCATACCTCCTATCAGCTGGGACCTGCACCTGGTGCACTCGGTGCACTTAAAGAAATGAGGGTAAATAACGAAAATTCGAGTGAAAAGACATGAAAAACAGTGATTTAGGGGCAAAAATGAAATTTACAACTCGGTGCACACGATACGTCTACTTGGTGCACTCGGTGCAGTTTGAGGTTTGAGGTCGTTTGGGAGTAAATGTATGAAGAAATAGGGGTAAAGTAATGAAAAACAGTGATTTAGGGGGTAAATCTTGTGTGGAAAGAGGGAAAAAGGGTTAAAATTGATGTACGGACATGTTTTAAATTAACGATTGGTGTTGATGAAGGCCTAAATACAAGTACGGACATGTTTTAAATTAATTTCGATGTCAATGTTTGAATTTAATGCTTAATAATATACCATGACAAACTAACTAACTAGAAAAAGAAAGCGAAAGGATTTCGAGACTTCGAAAATTCAAAAGTTATTTTTGAGTGTTTACGTTTAAATTTGATGTTTTGGGTAAATCTTGTGTGGAAATGAGGGGTAAACGGTTAAAATTGATGTTTCGACATGTTTTAAATTGATGGGAAAAATAAATGAATGGAGGTAGAGAAAAAGTAAATGTTTTAATTTAATTTATCGTTTGAAACTTCAGAATCTAAAAAATCTGCGTCGTCGTATTCGACTATCTTTTGCGAATAAATTGATTTGCATTCTTCCTTTAAAACATAACACCAAACGCGTTTGCGGTCGATTGTTATTTGTTTGCGATTGCATTTATCTTTAATCTGAAGTTGGAAATTTTTGTCTTTCATTTCTGCTGGTTTAGATGTTAATGCATCACTGCAAGGAACACCTGTTAATAATTCATTATAATGTTCGCAAATCCAATTATCTAAAGGAGTTCTGGCGGCTTCAATTAAATCTTGTTTGGCTTCAGTCATTGGAATATTGCGAGGGTTAAATTCTTTAATATCGTGTTTCATAAAATAAGTAATTAGATTTTCATAAAATTCGGTTGTGAATGTAGAGAATATATTAGACCAAAACTTTTGATTCCCTTTATACTTTCCGTTGCATGAAAGAACAACATAACGTCTATCGCCATTTTCAACCTTAACAGGGTATGAATTGTTAGATACAAAGATGAAGTTAGAAACGTTTTCAGCAGTACGGCGTGGTTGATACTTTTCGTTAATTCTAATTGTTTTATCGGTGATGATAGACTTTAATGAATCAAAATTAGCTAAACGTTCCTCGCCAATATTTCTTAATTCGTTTAATACAATTAACATTTTGGCTTCAACAACTGAATTAAATGTTCCGGTTAATTCAGTTAGTTATAAACATTGCGCACTGTGGTGTCTGCGCCACCACATTCCGCAATGTTAAAATTGAGAGGTTACATGATAGAGTTAGTTTTACAAGTTAGGGTCCCCCCCATATAGAAAATAAATTTTT
>JALKBU010001378.1:0-11792 GCA_023091735.1 Trichomonas tenax | reverse complement strand
ATTTGTTTAATACTCAAATATTGACTTTTGTTATCTCCTTTCAATTTGTTTGAATAACCTTCAGAATCAATTGAAACACCTTTCAATCAATTGAGAACTTTGAGAGCTGGGCGTATTTGACACCTACCACAACGAATGGAAATATTCAACAAAATTGACTCCCTTCGGGATGTCACTTTTGGCGAATATTTTAAATATACTTCAAAATTTTTGATGAAACCTGAGTGAATGATCTATATAATCTAAATCATACGCTTGCGATTTGTAAAATATATAAATATTTCAGCATTATAAAGTTAAAATGGAAGTAACCTTTCACGGCAAATGTAAATGCGTAGTTGAGGTAAAAATAACGATCTTTGCGTATAAAAGCCGAATGATTATTCCAACATGGATAAATATTGTCATCAATTTGCATTTTGATAAGACTTTTATACGCTTTGGAAAAGTGTTTCGTAGACACTCAAAATATGAAAAAAATAGGCCTTCGGCGATGATAGCGCCGCTGGCGCCTTCTGTAAAAATTAGTCATTATACATGACATCTGTAAAAATTAGTTATTTATTAAGCTTAAATAATAAATAAAATTTATTCGAATCTTTTTTGTAGTTGTATAACCCTAACATGTTATCGTAGCTTGTTGAATTGCAATATTTTTGATGTTTGATAGTTTATTTCTATGAAGATTACAAAAAACTGAAAAAATAAGATATTTGACAATTGATATGTTGTATTCGCTTTAAATTTAGCATATATGTTGAGAGTATCTCATTTTGGGTGATGGGAGGTGAATTTTGCTATGAAAATAACATCTCCGAAATCTTGAATTGATTTTTTAACGAATAAAGCAAACTATTTCGATAATAAATATGTGACAAATCGTCAAACGTCTAGTTACTTTGGGGAGAGGAGATGATTTCATGTGATTTTTCGAGAAAAATGCAAAATGAAGGATAATCTTACGAGTACAGGTAGCGATTAATCAAAGTATTGACTAACTCGTGAAACTTGTCAACAAAGACCGATTAATTGATGTGTTTATGTGATTCCATCTCATCGTTGTTTGCTTAAAAAATGATATTGTTTACAAGAACCTTATATAACTTAATTGAAAGGTGTTTCTTTCATGTCAAAGGTGTATCCAAACGTCACTTTTATATGTCCTAGCTTTACAAAACCCTGCAATTTTTGGAGAAAACCCCTATTTTTGGTCACTTTTTGATATTATTTTGAACAAATTTGAGATCGAATTTTAGTGGATATATAATCTGTGTGTATTATATTGATGAATGGCTGATTTATTTTTGACTTTTTTTTATACTTTTTGGATCAGATTCCACGAAAAACGAAAAAAAATTCACAAAAAGAAATAAAAACTTGGTACGAATGAGAAAAATGATATTTTTGCTTTGTCTTCGGGCAATACAAATATGCAAAAAATCGGGGCCTCCGGCGATGATAGAGACGCTGGCGCCTTTGGCGCTGGCGCGGCGTCATCATCGCCTCCGGCAAACGAAATCAACAAATGAATTTCAAAGAATAACTTATATGTTCCCCTCCCTTTTCTACTTCTTTTTTCCTTTTCTCCTCCTTCTATTCTCTTTTCCACTTATTTTTCTCGATCTTAATTCAAATTTTCATTATTATTAATTGAAAGGTAAACAAAAATAAGAATTTAGATAACAAAAGAAATAATTTAGATATACTGCATGCTAACTTTGTTTTATTTCAAACATAAAAATCAAATCGGAATTATTATGAAAACTTTAAAGGACTATAGTTAAAGGATAACTTCAGCGTCATTGAGCAAAGTTGTGACAGAGTAAACGTTACATATTACGATTTTTTTTTTTCATTTTTTTACAACTGAATGCATCCTCATTAACTTTGTTTAATCATCGATTCTATGAGGACGTTGTTGGAAAATGAATTCGAATTTTTCGATAAATAAAATGAAATAAGTAAGTCATTCGTTGCGTAGTTTGTATATCATTTTCGATGAGGAATGTATGGGTAAACTGAAAATAGCTTGTCATTCGAATGCATTCTGATGTCATAAACTGATGTTGAATTTTCTGCAAAAACATGACGTAGAAGTGATTGATTTCTTGCTCTGTGTATTGAAGAGCGAATAATGATGCATAAAAGCGTAATATTGAAATGCGAAAAATTTGGACTGTAAAAATGGAACTGTTTGATAAATACATTATGGATCATTTGAGTAATGACGATGTTTTTCTTGCTTCACAGCTCTGTAATTTAACAATTATATGATATGGGAGTAAGTTTGCGGATGTTTTCAGATAAATAGATAGCATTTAGCAGCACTTGCTGTGCCTGGATGCATTTAGTCTAATGAACCCGCCGAATTTGATATTTTCTCTGAGTGCCACAATGAAACTAGTGTTGCTTGGAATGTCACTTTTGTTACTCAAGTTGTCACTTTCCGAAATGGAGTTGAGAGGAAAAGAACGATTATTTACGATTATTGTTCGAAAACGATTATTGTCCATTAAAAGTGACATACTTTAGGCAGCCCCTTTAATACTTTGGATGAATAACCCAACAATGTTTTGAAAAATTCGAATTTTTGAAATTTTTGGAGCATCACATTGTAAACCTAAAATAAATTGATTTGTATCATTTATTTTTCAAAATTTTCAAGATTTTTCTATTGAAAGATCAAAAAACACACAAAAATGACATAAATAATGTTCAAAACATCATGGTCGGGCACTCAATGGAGAGAAAATAAAATGGCCGATCAATCTGGTCGGACAATTTCAGCTCCGTAGAACTTGGACACATAACTTTGACTTTAAGACACTTCTTCGAGGACACATGCAGATACGTAGGCTTTTTTATTAATATTCGTCAAAGAAATTGATTTACTCGTGTTCGGAATTGATGTAGATAAATTCTATTGTTTGCATTCATCACATATATATATCTGAGATATCTGTAATTAATGAATATCCAGTTAATCATAGACGATAGTTGCCCGAAGATACCCTATATATAAATAGATGCTGGAACTGGGATTTGAATCGCAATTGAGTTTGCTTTCGGTGGAATACTTTGATCGGCTGAATGAAGGCCAAAATTACAAAAGAAACACCCTTCAGGACATCACTTTTCATAGATTTGCTGGATTTTTTATTTCTTGATTTCGACTAAAATGATGCTCAAAGAACCACAAAATATAAAAGATGCATCTTCAAACAAGAACATTAAATCATTGAAGCAATTTCAAAACATAATAAAGACTTTTGGAAAATTTATAGTATATATACTATGGAATTCAGTGTCAGAGAGAAATATTGTAAATGATAATTTTGATAACAGTATTCTTACCAGGGCTGCAAATTACAAAAATTTTGTTCTTGCAAAAATGCTTGTTGAAGCTGGTGCAGATTATTTACACTGCTCTATAAATAGATCAAATTCTTTTTTATATTTCTGTGGAAAAGGTGACTTGGAAGCAGTCCAAATATTGATCCAATTTCTCCAGATCAATATAATCATACAACTCTGTATTATGCTTCATATTATAAGTTTTCTGAAATATTTAAATTCCTTCTAACCCTCCCTGGAATTGATGTTGACAAAATTTATTCATTGGCACCACAAGAATATAAAAACCTGGTTCCAAAAACAGTTTGCATGCATTTGCAATAAAGAACAGTAGAAATATATCAACAAATTTGCCTATTTTCACTGATTTTTAAAATATGATATCAAAAGATAGAAATGAAAAATCGAAGTAAAAGTGACAATTTACAAATAATTAAATATACTTTTTCGTGTGATATGGCTTTGGATTCCATCGAGAATCAATTAATTCAATTGAAATGTAAGTATTATTTTCGATATTTGTGCTTTTTAAAAGTAAATTTGAAATAAATGCAAATTATATTTCGAGATTTATTCTATATTTATGCAAAAAAAGATTTCCAATTTTATCAAAAAGTTAACGAAGCATGGACTGATTATTACGATGCTGCGAGTTATGATATAGTAACAAACCAAACAACTTCTTATCAAGCAAATACAACTTATTACGCTAAAGAGGTAATGTTTATAGGATTTTATAATATTGTGATCAATGTTAATCTTGTAGATCCACCTGATAATATCAATTTTCTCATTGAAAGTTGTTATTTCGAAAGAGATAAAACTTCGATTTCTTCTTCTTCTTCAGACACTGCATGCGGTACAATATATTTCCGTCTCAATAATGGAAATACTACTGTTGCAAAAACAAATGCAATTCGATGCTACAATAATGGAGGAGATAGCGATTCCTACTATTCAGGTGCAAATCTCTATTCTCAATTAGGTGGCGGGATGGCAAAGTTACTTGATTCTTCAATCTACAAATGTGCAGAATTCGATAAAGGTGTTTGCGCATATAAATATCAATGGTCACGGTCAACAACACAACGATTGAACACAACTTATTGCAACAACTACAATGTGCCATTCTTCTTTTTGATGCCGAATGATTTAAGTCAAGATAACGTTACATATAGTTATTTTGCTAATAACAGTGCAAGCGCAACAAAAAGCACTGGAATGCGTGATAATATTGGCGGTGCTGTCAGTTATTTCAACAATACATATTATATAATTCGTTCAATTTTCTTTGGCAACAGAGCTTCAACTCTTTTCCAAGGATACGTTAATGCAAAAATCGTTATTCGTGAATGTGCATTTGTTTCAAATCAAAATGATTATATTTATAAGGCTGTAAATAGAGGTTCTCGTGATTCTTCATCAGCAATTATTGATCAATCATATTTTGAGGACACAACAACATCAGCATCATATAATTCAAACCAAAATACATTTATATTATCAACAACTAATGACCCATCTTTTGTTTCTTTGTTATATTCACAAATTTTTGCACTTACAAAACAACCAAAGACTAAATTATATAAACCTTGTAAGGTATTATCCATATTGCAACAATCCCTTAACAATTTGTGCATGTAACATTTTTATAATTAATATTATCATAAGCAATAAATTACTTATCAAGGTCAATTTCTATGAATATTCACGCCTGTAACAAATATAGAGTTTAGCGCCTATAAATATTCTCAAAGAACTATTCAAGAAAACAAAAATTAACTAGCATATCAATGTAAAATCATGGATTTCAAGGTAGTTATTATTGGTTCAACGAAAAATCCATCAAATTTCTAATTCACTGAATGTACTTCATTTGCCAATAGATTAGCAAATAGTGATAATGTTTGCGGGACAATATACTTTGAATCGCATTCAGCGAATATAGTTGTGCCACTCGTTATTATAACGATAGCGCTAATTTCTTGACTGTTAGTGGCGGAGATACTATAAAACTTACATGTTCCATTTTTCTTAAATAATAGTGCTACAATACCAAACTCTAACATACATTATTGCGAAGATAATTATGGTGTTTCTATTTATTACAGTAACAAATATTAGATCAAAAGATGCTTATTTCAAAACAAATAACTTTCGACATTTGAACAGAAAAACATCCTTTAATAACGCACTTTTTCCCCTAGAAAATGATTTTTTGATAAAAGTAAAGAGATTTTTCATTCATTCTTTTGTGTATCATCCATTACAGTATTTTTTCATAATGGATGAGAAAAAGAAGAAGATTTCAACTTATGTATGAGTCAAAATACATCGATTGGAAGAATATATCATCAAATTTTAAGGATCGAAATCAAAGACAATGCTGTAAGAGATGGAATAATTATTGTTTATCACCGGGACTGAATAAATCTAAGACTCAAGAAAATACAATATCAAATGAATGTTCTCTGAGGTTAAATATCCTTGGTTTAAATAACTACCATTTTTGGCCAAAAATTTTCGATTGCCATGCATATTGTCATTCACCACATATGTTAATTGCAAGATCAAAAAAAATCGAATATTCAAGATGAAATTAATACAATCATTGTATTTAGCAATATGAGGAAATAATGCTTTTAGAAGATGCGTTTGGATTACTTGGAATGCATCAAGATATTCACAAGTCAAAAACAATGGTATCAACAAAATGCAAAATCAAAAGATAAAAGTGACATTTAATAATTTGATTTACTTTTAGATTTGATTTGTTTTCAGAAACCAATGAAATGAATTAAAGGTAATTAATTCAATTCAATTGCTATGGAAGTATTATTGTCGAAATCCGAATATATTAAAAATAAATTTAAAAACAATGAAATTCCATATTTATGTTAAAAAAGATTTCAAGTTTTATCAAAAAGTTAACGAAGCATGGACCGATTATTACGATGCTGCGGGATATGTTAAGGTAACAAATCAAACTAATTCTTTTGTTGCAAACAAAACTTATTACGCGAATGAAGTAATATTTATAGGATTTTATAATATTGTGATCAATGTTAATCTTGGAGTTTCACCCGATAATATCAATTTTCTCATTGAAAGTTGTTATTTCGAAAGAGATAAAACTTCGATTTCTTCTTCTTCTTCAGACACTGCATGCGGTACAATACATTTCCGTCTCAATAATGGAAATACTACTGTTGCAAAAACAAATGCAATTCGATGCTACAATAATGGAGGAGATAGCGATTTCTACTATTCAGGTGCAAATTTCTATTCTCAATTAGGTGGCGGGATGGCAAAGTTACTTGATTCTTCTATCTACAAATGTGCAGAATTCGATAAAGGTGTTTGCGCATATAAATATCAATGGTCACGGTCAACAACACAACGATTGAACACAACTTATTGCAACAACTACAATGTGCCATTCTTCTTTTTGATGCCGACTGATTCCGATCAAGATAACGTTACATATAGTTATTTTGCTAACAACAGTGCAAGCGCAGTAAAATCTAATGACAGGCTTGATAATGTTGGTGGTTCTGTGAATTTTTTCCCTTATACATATTACGTAATTCGATCCATTTTTATTGGCAACAAAGTTTCAACTCTTTTCCAAGGATACAGGAATGCAAAAATCGTTGTTCGTGAATGTGCATTTGTTTCAAATCAAAATGATTATCTTTATAAATCTGTCGCTTCTGGAAATGATAATTGTGCAGAAGCGACTATTGATCAATCATATTTTGAGGACACAAAAACTTCAGCTTCGACAAACGGCAATACATTTAAATTAACAACAACTAATGATCCGTCTTTTGTTCCTTTGTTATATGCACAAATATTTCCACCGACAAAACAATCGAAAACTAAATTATATAAATGGTGCAATTATATCTGTATTTTACAACATTCACTAATTAGTTATTCTTACAAATTTGTACATGCATCATTTTTATAATTATGTTATCTCTCGATAAGACAGTAATTGTCATAAGTTCTATTATGATTTCCTCTCATACTAAATAACTTATATCACTAATCGTGCAACAAAATTGAAACTCATTATAACATAGGATTTTTTGGATATGGAATTATACTACCTATAACACATACACTAATTGTGCTTCATTTTTATCTTCTTTTGCTTGCTTTTGATTAATATTTCTTTGTTTTATTTGCTTGCGACGTCACACTAATTCATTGGATAGTAATTGATTAGATTTTTTTGATAGTTTTGAATCACAAATGTTTTGAAGTGTAAATAAAGCCTTGCAAGTGAGATTATTAAGTTTTGATTCTTTGCGGAAATTTGTGGTATCATTATATATATCCAAACTCTACTTTGACAGTAATAATTTAGAAAATGATAAACACATTAATGTCTGGTCGACATACAATGTTTGCTGATGTTGCAGCTGCTTATGGCTACTGGTTGCAAGTGTTTTCGAAAATACGTTATTTTTAGGACCCTCAAAAATTTGTCTTATCTTTTACACTACATTTGGACTTTTAACAAACGACCAATTAACACACTATTACTTAACTGTCCATAGAATCTATCCATAGTAAATTCATCAAAATTTTCGCATGTAAATCTCAAGATATTTCTACATTTTTAGCAAAGAGATCCATTTTACGTCATATTGAAAGGGCAGTACCTCCATCGAATTTAAATGAGTCCTTTGTCTCAAAAACATAGCACAGTTTTTTGATAATTTAGACCATGATGATTTTCCCTCCTTTCCGGACTTTGACATACTATTCATATTTAGCAGCTATTGGCAATAAACATATCTTGTAATCAATGGTTAACGAATCAATTTTTGCTCACGACAAAACAATCAATTAAAGGTCGAATGTGATTGAAGAGTAACAACATACTAATTTAAGTTTTATTGATCTGGTCAAACAGCAATAATTTGCTGTTTAATGTTGAAATCTTCAATTTCACAAAATTATCAACGACATGATCCAATGAAAATCATACAAAAACCATTTATGTGCTATTCTCTAGCATACTGTATGTGTGCGGCCAGTTAATTTTAAATAAGATTTTAATTTAGAAAATATTTTGTTGTATTTTTCGAAATACCCATTACTCATTCTCACTTATCACATTTAAAACTTAAAAGTCGGCCATACTAGCCTTTGCTTGCAGAGAACTTACTCAGTGTACACTATGGTATGAACTACCTATGTCCAAAGTTTCGCTGCAAACGGAGCATCAGAATTCAGTTGGAGTACCTTCGTTTTCGAACTGATTAAACAACATACAAATTTTCGAAAATTTGATTTAATGCAGTATATTGAGCGTCTTCGAAATACGCAGGATCTGAGTCTGCTGTGGTCAATCGCATTGGCTTTAAAACATGTATTGTTCTCCAAATTATAAAAAAAAGATGCGAAATAGCTGAGTTTGAGATGAAAACTTTAGACATTACAATTAATAGACAATTTGATATGCATTGGGCTGAAATTTAAAATTTCTTTCGAAATTTAGCACGAATTCTGTAAGCATTGAAACCTTTTGTGGGAGAAGGTTTAATTGGAGGACTAATGGCAGCAATCAAGGAGATAACAAAAGACGGATCATTAGTTGTTGTTAATTTAAATGTATTGCCGTTTGTCGAAGCTGAAGTTTTTGTGTCCTCAAAATATGATTGATCAATAGTCGCTTCTGCACAATTATCATTTCCAGAAGCGACAGATTTATAAAGATAATCATTTTGATTTGAAACAAATGCACATTCACGAACAACGATTTTTGCATTCCTGTATCCTTGGAAAAGAGTTGAAACTCTGTTGCCAATAAAAATGGATCGAATTACGTAATATGTATAAGGGAAATAATTCACAGAACCACCAACATTATCAAGCCTGTCATTAGATTTTACTGCGCTTGCACTGTTGTTAGCAAAATAACTATATGTGACGTTATCTTGATCGGAATCAGTCGGCATCAAAAAGAAGAAAGGAGTGTTGTAGTTGTTGCAATAAGTTGTGTTCAATCGTTGTGTTGTTGACCGTGACCATTGATATTTATATGCAGAAACACCATTATTTCCTTCCGCACATTTGTAGATAGAAGAATCAAGTAACTTTGCCATCCCGCCACCTAATTGAGAATAGAAATTTGCACCTGAATAGTAGAAATCGCTATCTCCTCCATTATTGTAACATTGAATTGCATTTGTTTTTGCAACAGTAGTATTTCCATTATTGAGACGGAAATATATTGTACCGCATGCAGTGTCTGAAGAAGAAAAAGCTGAAATCGAAGTTATATCTCTTTCGAAATAACAACTTTCAATGAGAAAATTGATATTATCAGGTGAAACTCCAAGATTAACATTGATCACAATATTATAAAATCCTATAAACATTACTTCATTCGCATAATAAGTTTTGTTTGCAACAAAAGAATTAGTTTGATTTGTTACATTAACATATCCCGCAGCATCGTAATAATCGGTCCATGCTTTTGCAGTTATCAATGATAAATTCAACGAATTCATCGAGAAAAGGAAAATGTGTCAAAAAAAAAATCAAAAATATTCATTATTCCGTAAATAAAAATCCAAAATGTTCAATATTTGAAATCCTTCTTTTCGTGCTCTATAGCGAATCATGTCCGTTTAATCTGATGTTTACAATACTCTAAGAAAAAAATTGAGAACTTTGACAGAAACAACAAACAAAACAAATGTTGTTAATCATTTTATGCCGATCATAATAAACGATTTTTAGCGATTACAATTAAAAATTGTTGATATTAAAAATATAGATATTACTTCACATCCTTAAACTAAATTCGTAATATCGAATAAAATACCTTATTTTTGACAGTTTTTGCCTTATTATAACATGCTTCGATTGTATTTCTTAACACAATTACATAAAAAATTTAGTTTTATCCATATAACCTTAATATTCCACAATCTAAATTAAATGTCAAAGATTTTATTTACATGCCATAATTCTTTTACATCATTGTTTTCTTAATTTTAACAATGAATCTATATATCGGATAAAAGCCATGAGTTAACATTCGATGATAGAAGCTACAACTTAATTATCTTTGATTGATTTTGATATTAACATCACCAAAGCCAATATTTTTTGGATATGAGGCGGCGCTCGATTAACAATGAACACAAAAATTTGATATGTGTTTATAGATCGAGTCCTCAATATAAATTCTCGTTTATAATAAAAAAAAATCTATTTGACTCTTTTATTGAAATAATGCAATGCGCTCCATTTGACACCAACTGCTAGGCGGTGTATATTGTATATATTGTCGCCAAATGATATTTAAAAAAGATTAAATTCAATTCGATAATATCATGAGAGATAAGGATGAACAGCATGAGAATTAATATATACAGACATATACCTATTGATTTATTTGTGTTTCATTGCTCAATTTTGAATTTTTTTATAATCAAATGGCGAACATTTCTTTTAAATGTTGATAATTCATGGCAGATTATGGTACAATGGCATATATTGTATCTTTAGAGATGATACACAATCAAAACGCCACTCGTAGTTAGTTATTTTGTTTCTTATATCTCCCAACCAACGATCTGAACTGGTAAGCGTTTATAGACATCGTTGGCTTCGCGATTGTGCATATGATTTCTGCATAAACCTCCGAATAAACTTTTGGATTGTTCTGAGCATTCATAGAAACTGAACCGCTTGCAGCATTATGGGTGTTTATTGATGTTGTTGTGTTTTCAAAGTAACAGTCTGCAACTGTTGCATTGGGATAATATAATTTTGAGCTAGTTGAATCAGTTCTATATTCTGAACTAGCACAGTATAAATACGTAATTGTATTGTTAACGAAAGCGGATACGGTAACAATGACTTCAACATTTCCGTAGCAATATAGAAGAGTCGCAACATTATTAATGGAAAAAATGCAACGCTTGATTTTGTACGAATTGTCTTTTAAGATTACGGAGCAAATACTAGAACTTTCGGACACAGAATTTTCAACGAAATAACAATTAATGTAATAATCTTCATTTATACTGTTTGGATGATTTTTTGAACCTTGCAAAATGTGTAGATTGTAAATATTGAGTTTTTTAATGTTTTTGGTTCAAATTTTACGAATTTATGGGAACTGTTTTCAGTAATGAGTGTAGATCTAAAATCTTTATATAAAGTAATTGATAATTACAATGTCAGTTGGGTGATTTGATTAGTTTAGACAATAATGCTAATAAAATTTTTGTTTTTGTATCATTTTAATCAGATGTATAAGTCCGAATTTTGGGAAAAATTTTCCTTCTGCGGTGTAGTCCCGCGACCTTCATAACTTTTTATCTGATCAATATTTTTTCGATTTGAAAGTACTTTCATGAACTTATTGATAGTTGTCTATCCAGTGGTATAAGTGGTACAGTCTA
>JALKBU010001377.1:0-11797 GCA_023091735.1 Trichomonas tenax | reverse complement strand
CATACACTATAGAATCCATTGCTAACATAAATGTTTAGAATTTTATTATTCTCCACTTTCTTTATACAGTAAGGATAGATGTTCAATATTTCATATTTACCCTCATAACCTTTTAAAGGAATGAATGTCATTGTTTACTTAGGAAATAAAAAAATAAATGATTTTCAAAACTGAATAAATTTTATATAGTCGGGAGTTTCAAAATAAAATTAACGTTGATTTGTAAGTAAATTCAAAAATTTATTTTCTATATGGGGGGGAACCTAACTTGTAAAACTAACTCAGGTAAGGTCTAATGTGTAAAGTGACACATTACTAACATTGCGCAGAGCTGTGGCGCAGACACAGATTCTGCGCAATGTTTATTACTAACTACTGCAGAGTCTAAATATCAATCCTGCATATAGCCTTTACACACGTATAAATATCATATGAAGCATATGCGTAAGTCGAGGCAATTATGCTACATCCAATTCGCCGAAATGTTTAAAAATCATTTTAAATATTTCGAATAAAAGTCTATTTTAGCGCATCCAATGATAATCAATAATGAGCAGCATATAGAATGTACATCAATTATCATTTTTACAAAATTTGACATTTTCACTTTACATGCAGTCACTTTTATGATGTGACAGATTATCCTGGAAATTGCAATACTTTTAAAAACATTAAATCGAAAAAAACAAAATGACGGAAACTCATAAATAGGTCTAAAGAATAGATTCATTAAGTATTCTACTTAAATTAGAATTTTTCATATACTTCATTGAAATATTTTTTAAATAAGAGATATAAGCGTGAATACGCATTGGAGTCATCATTTAAAAAGTATTAAAATGGTTGCACCAATGTGTATATGCGCTCAGAGCCATTTTGCGTGTTACAATAGATCAAAACTCACATTCTATGGTATATTTTGGCTGTGCTACCATTTATAATTGACTGCAAATGGTAATATAGCCAAAATATACCATAGAATATGGGTTTTGATCTAATATTCCGAAATGGAATTTTCAAAATGTGCTCTAAAGTTGATTTTTATGTGATGAATAGTATTTACATGCATAGCATATCCAGTGTTAGTAATTATATAGCTGAGTTTTTAATCTGACATTATTATCTTACATCGCATCGCATTACGTGTCAAAAGACAAATGTCAAAAAATATTTTGATGTGTTAATTTCGCTATGTGTGATTGAGATATAAGATAATGCACAGTGAGATATAATATGATATATCATATAGTATCGATATGGATAACAAAACAAGATTTTCATGTGTGGTTATTTATCATATTTCAGATATTTTATGATAGAGGCCAATAAAAATGCAGGGAAAAAGCCCAAATGGGATAGACTTGCTATAACCATTATTAGCGCGAAATATATAATATATAAAAAGTTAGAAAAAACGTCTTCTAACTCGGCCATCCCAGTTTTCTGGTACTGCGCTCGAGGATATTTCATTCTACAAGACTATAGCTATAAATGAATATCTATTGTTTTGAATAAAAGTTTATTTTTACTTGAAATTTTTTAAATTTTTAAAATATTTGCTAAACACTATAAAACACTT
Organism: Trichomonas tenax; assembly: GCA_023091735.1. Classification (NCBI taxonomy): domain Eukaryota; phylum Parabasalia; order Trichomonadida; family Trichomonadidae; genus Trichomonas; species Trichomonas tenax. Next base: position 10,218 of record JALKBU010001377.1, on the reverse strand, counting down.
TCATATAGACTATATAAAGTATAAAACCCTTAAATATATCAAATCATCGATTTCTGTTATAAATATTATATCACAATTTTTAAGTCGTTTCAAATTACACCAACACACTATAAACATATTTTACGCAATGCATACATTATATATCTAAAGTGATCTAAGTTATAACACACAAAAGGTTTCTTTTACATATCAAATTAGTCCCATTTTACTCGGCGGAATCTGGAACAAGTAAACTTTTTATTAAAGCCATCTGATATGATGACACAGTATGCAATATATAGGATATATATCTATCTATATATTATACATTGTCATATATCAAAGACAAACAACACACACCTCTGGGAAACGTTTGTTTTACCACATCAAATGCGTCACTTTTGCAAAAGGAAAAGGAAACATTTCCACAAATAATTAATATAAACAACCCAAAACAATGTAATGATAATACAAAGGATAATATATAACTATTTATATATACAGAAATAAAAAATAATAATAATAAAAAGAAAAATTAAATATATCTCATAACATATGATATTTTTAAGATAATACTCAATTTATAATATATGCATACTATATATAATGATATTTGCACACAAAGTCTTTGCAGACAACTTTTGAAGTCACGTTGAGAAGTTCGAATCAATTGTGCACTGGCAACTTTATAGCGTTGTATATCGTGCAATATATGCATTCACACATTGGTACATATATAGAAGTATACAAAATAGACATATGAATATATAATGTCGTATATGAATAGTAGAAAAGAGGTTACATAAGATAGAAAATGGCGTCCACAATGAGCATATGATGCTGTCACTTTTGAGTACTTGATGATTTATATATCTATCGACAGAATGGCTATAAACGACTTACACACATATGATATAAAGCTACACAACCATGAGCATATAATGAACCACTCAAACACAAAAAAGCACAAAATAAATTTGAATCTCAAATAATCATGTTTTTGAAGTCGACTTTTGTTCATTAAACAATTGAACACATCCATCTACACAACATAACCATTACAATCCCATGATTGTTAGTCAAACCATCCACTTAATATATGATATTACTGTGAATCTATATTAACATCAACCATACTATGTTATGCAGAACATATATATACATGCAATCCATTAACTACAGTTTCGAATCACAATAGCATAAAGAGATATGAATGCTTTTTTGAAAAACTGGACAAAAGTGCGAAAAAAATCTGACATTTGGAAAAAAGTGCTACAGCTCACTGAGCACGCAACCTTCATCAACTGGGAAGACGACCCACAGAACGGAAGAGGAACATCGTCACTCTCGAACAGAGCTAGAATAGCCGCCGAAAAACTCAATATTAGGCTTACGCTCGACGAAGATGGACAAGCCTCTCTCCAAGTCAATGAAGTCTCCACAACTTCATCGAAAATGTGTTCGAAGCTCATCATGTCGCAGCTACAAGCAAGGACTCACAAAGAGCTTGTAAGCATGCCACTCCACGATCCACATCTATATTATTTATATACATATTATATATACAAACATATATGTTTAATTCCTGTTAATTGTTGAAAAAGTTTTTCATGAATACATTACACCGATCAATCATATTTGTTTCTCATTATAAGCAAAATTTATAATTTGATCAAAAATTATAATAAAGCTCCAATAATCATGCAACCCATAGGATATAGACTGGAGATGAAGATCAAAAATTATCCGATCTTCATCATAAATTTTGATCAATATCGAATTTATTAAAATTATAACTGAAGATAATATAAAGAGAAATTGTATAATTGCATAAGAGTAATTTCTATATTTCTTCCTTTCAGAAGCATTCTGTAGAGTAAATCGCTGATTATTTAGAAAACCGAGTCTGAAAGGAAGAACTGTGGCCTGGATTGCTAGCACCTTGGCTGCAAGTGCCAATCAAGCATTTAATTTTTCTTTTCAAAGTAAATTTAAACAAATATAGGATATCATTCTTCCAATAATCATTTATAATCACATGCCACGTAAATATTTATTTGTCAAATATTCATGTTTACATGTCAGATGATATCACTTTTTCATGACAGCTTTCGGTATGCAACATTGTGTGAAGAGTCCACTGTTTAATGTACTCTACACACTTGAAAATTGAAAACCATTTAAGGCGTATGAAATTGAATGGTTTTATACGGCTATACGTCTTTATACGCCTTGGTCAAAGTTCCCCTAAATTGTTCATCAAAAGCAATTTTAGGAACTCCAAATCAAAAAGTGACATTTTGACAATTCATGAATGAAACAGATTTAGAATATGCATTGGATGTAATGGAACTTCTCATGAAGAAACCTGAAGCTGCTCCATTCATGGAATTGGTTGATGACGAAGAAAGTTACGCGCAAGAATATCTCGCGAAAATTAAAAAGCCAATTTCTCTTCATTCTATAAAGGATAAGCTTCAAAACGATAAATATCCCAATTTGGAAAAATGGAAGTATGATATGAATTTGATTTGGCGAAATACAGAAGCATTTTTCGGCCCAGACAGTTATATGTCAAAGCTTGCAAATGAGCTCAAGTCTTCATACAAGAATATAATCGAAAATGCCGAAAATATGACAACAATTCAAAGCGCAAATATGTTTGGTTCGTTACAGTTTAAACTGGACTCTCTGGTTAAAAAATTCCCCGAAAAAATACAATCCTTCTGCGAATCCCAGTCGAAAGTCGAAAATAAGCCTGAAATGACTCGTGAAGAAATAAAATGTTTGATTAAAGCGTCTAAAATGCTATCAAATGCACGTGATGCTCGCGTTATATATGGAATTATTCATGCATTTAATCAAAGCATTTTTGCAATATCTGAGAATGTAATTATCAATTTGTATGATGTCTCTTCTAGGACCCAACATATTCTGTATTGGTACATTAAAAAGAGATTTGAAGAAGAAGGCCTTGAATACCCTAATGATTGATTTGTTTTTTGTTTTATCAATATTATTTTATATTATCTATAATAAATTTGTCTTTCAATAATAGTTTCTAATATTATGGATTTCCAAAAAAAAAAATTAATGATATTATGAGATTTTCTTATATTATGAGATCAATCAGTTTATTTCTTGTGCTTAGCCTTCTTGGCATTGCGGAATGCCTTAAGCTTTTCTGTTTTGTCCTTGAAGAGTTCAGCCTTCTGCTCTTCAGCCTTGATAACACGGAACTTGATTTCGTTCTTGGCCTTTGGAAGAGCGAAGAGAGCGGCATCGTTGACCTGCTCAACGTTCTCGCCCTTCTTGACTTTGATGAGGCGAGCCTTGTAAGCCTGAAGACGTTCGACATTCTGCTTGATCATGGCATCCTTAGCATGAGCGCGGCGGGTGTCGACAGCGATGCCCTGGAAACGAGCAAGAGCTGGATCGAAACCAGCGGCAACGAGCTCCTTTGGAGAGAAACCACGGCCAAGGCGTGTCTTCATATTGTAGCGGACTGTTGGGCAGCGAACAATTGGGCGGAGTGGGCCATCAATTGGACGTGGGGCAATCTTCTTAGCACGGAGGTTGCGAGCGTTCCTACGACGCTGAGCACGAGCTGGATCGTCGAAGTAGGTCTTTACGCGGTGGTACCAGTATTTACGAAGGTGATCATTTGGAATCTGGTTATTCTTGGCAACCATGATAAAGGACGACCAAACCGCTTTTTCAAGCGGTTGTTCCAAAATCCTCAACAAAATCATCATTTTCCTATATATTTGATTTATACATCATCTGTATATACTAGTTATCTAATTTTCGTTTAAAAATCTTTTGATTTTCAAATCCTAATTTGGCGATCACACTGTTTAAGTTTCATTGTTCAACCGACATCTGGTGGGATGAAAAATCAAAACTCGTCCAATTGTTGTGTTTGGGTCCTCCTTATCGGTTCTTCAGTCATTGCAGTGGCTTCAGTAACGAGAAGAAGGACTCAAACACAATATTATATAAATCAATGTAAATTATCTGATAAAAATTCATCAATAACTGTGTGCCAATGGTATATGTGGTCTCTTTATTAGATTTCTCAAGCCTTAATGTGCTACTGGCACACAGTTGTTGGAGAAACATGAATCACCAACAAAACCTGTTGTTTTTATCATCTTCTTGGTACACATGTCACTAAATCATTCCAGCGGTGACATTTGTATGGAGAAGAAGACTAAAATAAAAAGTTTTGAAAATACCTCAAATTTGATTATGATTTGAAAAAGTTTTTAACATTTCCATCATTTCGCAGGCCTCGCTTCAATCATTGCCATATTATAATCAATGTTATTTATAACAACAGCTCCTATATTACTTCCTGATTTTGTTCCTTTAATCAATAAACAATTAAATATGTTATTTATAACAAATTTTCTTTCATATGTGAAATATCCTTGAGCTCTTTAGTCGATTGCGTGTCTTTCGAAAGAAAATACTGTTTGGAAGTTTATTGACAATAAAAAATTTGATGTCAATATCAAAGTTTCTGCTTTATTTCAGCTGTGTATATGTGCGTCTGCTTTTTGGCGATGTAATCATGAAGCTCCAAAACTACCTCCAAAATGACTTCCAATGTCAGTGGCACTAAAATTGAGATTAATTGAGAGGATGCTTGAAGTTCCAATTCAGTTTGGGGTTATTTCGGAGGTAAAGATTCGACTATTTTTATGATAAACACAATACGCTAGGACAGCTAATCCTGATTTCCTAGAAATTAAAAGAATAGCTAGAAATATTAGGCAGGAATTCAAATTATCATGTTGAGTTAGAGAATAATGAAAAAAACAGAGATGGAAATTTATAAACAATTCATTTTATATCATAATGCATTAATTTTAATGCTATTTTTCCATTGAAAAAAGTTAAATCACGAAAAATCAAAATTTACACCAAAAAAAGTTCTCGCCCTCAAATACCTTACCTCCAACACTTCAAAGAGATTTATCTTGTCTTGGGAAAAAATTCGCATTTTGGCTCTTTTGGGAAACATTACACTACAAGATGTTTTTATAAATAATGGCGGGAAAAAAAATTTGGCGCGCATTTTTGAAAGAAACAGAAAAGTATCATTAATATATTTGGCTTGCGGAGTTTAGGAGTGGTGAAGCAATGTAGCTCACCTAACATAAAATGATGGGCAGTAACTTTGCAGTCATATTACATACACTTCATGCAACAGTTTCATACATCATATTCCACGAATAAGATATCTTCACAAAAAAATTGGATTGAGCACAAAACTCAATTCAAGCCATAGCACTTGCATCATCAAATACCAAATACACAAGTAAATACGAAACAATGTTCTAATAATTATATTTCGAAATTTAGATAACATGCATTTACACAGTATGAATACAATGATATTCATTGCTGGCTTGTATTTAGCCAGGAGGATACATTTGTTCGATGTCATACTCGATATTTAATATTAAAAATTGATAAACGTACACTCATTTTGGCCATAAAGTTCAATTCTCTATCTAACGCGGCACACGCATGTATGCTATCAAGAGAAATTATACTATTCTACATCTATTTCTCATATTTAATATGTTGCGATATCTGAAGTTTGTCTATAAGCAATTTCCAATCATTTTATGCGCGTTCCATGGTTTATCCTTACATTATCAAAATAAATACTAATTCTACGGGTTAAATATTTTACAGAGCTCAGTTTATCCTTAGACTTTAGGGTGTTCTCAAAGAAAACAATGTAATGGACAAAACATGTTATAATATGAATATTTCCTGTGTAAAAGATATAATATATTTGCACTTTGATCATGAAATATAGCTGCACATTATATTTCATTTAGTAGAGTATCTGCTTAATAATTCAAGACTCTGGATGTAAATGTCACAGCTATCGATTTCAAAAGCCGAGATTTGATTCATAGAACGCAAATCTCCACAGAAATGAACCGTTTCGAGAACAAGCCCTCTAGGAACTTGTTGTCCTAGAAGACTTGTGCTCGAAACCGTTCATTTCTGTCGATATTTACGGATCAGAGTATTAGATGTCGTAAATAATTCTTGCTGCCTAATAGAACGACAAGAAGGTGTCCATCAGCTATCTTCCTGTCATGTTATTAGACAACAAAAGTGCATAATTCTGATCGATGAACGAAATGTTTGTATCGGTCGCATTTTCTACAGCTCTCTGAGGTTTCTGCGTCATCTTGTATCTTAAAAACTTCAAAGAGCTGTAGAAAATGTAGATTTGTAAAAGAATGTCGAATGAGTTAGATTTGAGCGAATATCGACGACACCAACAGTCAACAAACCATGATACACGAAGAAAAGCTTCGTATTTGTGGTTTGTGGACTCTTGATGCGTTGATTATGATGAAATTGCGAGAAAATCGAAGAACTCGTGAATTCTTGAACGACAAGCCACTAGCCTTTCACTGGCTAGAGGTACATCTGCATTGATAGCCCTCAAAATCAGCGAAAAACTAGTGGAAAACTTATCAACAAATTGTCTAGCGTTCAATATTTAATGTACTTTTTAAAAAACTATTAAACTTATTCCATTAGTTAATACTTATAAATTAACCTCAAATCATTGATTTTAACCAATCAAATCTTTTGAAAATTAATCAATTTTTGATATTTTTGATAATTGTCATGAAAGTTTGTAACAAGTTTGCTATCGCAAAATTTTAAAAGGCGCAGAAAGACAAAACGAAAATTGGATATTAGATGCTATAGCATATTGTGAGTTCAAATCAGCCACTATCTTTTTCTAACTTTAAATATCATATGTGTCAAAAATTCAATTTTACACGTCATATTGTCAAAAATCCCAAATTTCCAATATTTTAATATAAAACTGATTCAATTATGGTAAGCATTATGATGTTATCACTAATACTGTTTTTTAAAATATAATTACTACTCATTAGTTATAAATCTTTGCTATCTAGTAACCTTCTCGATGATAGTGTCAGCAGCTACTCGATTTGATGATAGAAACACCGAGAAGAGGACTAGATAACAAAAGTTTTGTTGAGATTTCGAAATTCCGGCTGGTGTGTGTGTTATCTCGATGGCACTGTGATGGAACAATCAGCAGAGGCATGGAAATAGCAATAACACACGGGAGAGTAGCATTTTGAATCGGTAATTTACTCGATTCCCAAAGTCTCTGTTTCAGGCTTCATTCTCAGTGTTGTGTTTGTACTAGAAACTGTTCATTTTTGTCGAGAATTGCTTTTTTTTGAATCAAATCTCGACTTTTGAACTTGATAACTCTAGAGTGACTGCGGCTGCCACAGGGAGGCAGTAAGGAGAGTACAATGACTATGGCTGCAACCGATCACTCAATGAACAAATTGGTGTCAATGGACAACAATCAGCAGAAGGCCTGAACTCCACTGATGAAGAATTCAATTAAACTTAGGGTAGTGCTTCCTCAGTTTGACCTATTTAACTCAAACATCATTTGAGTGGGCTTCATAAAAATGCACTGAAAACAGTAAAATCAGTTATTTTCAATTTTCATGGGTAAAAAAAGAAGACTCTTCACTAATTAAATACTCGTAATACTATTTCCAGATCATGCAGCTAATGTATAATATAGTAATATTGTCTAATTTAAGGGTCCGCTATGGCCAAACTTCCCGTATCGTCCTTCACTTTTTGGGTGTATTTTGAACTTATTAGGTACAAGAAAATGTTAAAATGTCACCAAAAAACAACCTTCTTGATTGTGTTTTCTCTCATGCTAAAGAATAATTGTTTGAAGTATCACGGCTTAATTTTAACTTTTTAACAATATCATTAATATCTCCTAGGAAAAAGGCGTAATTATTTAACATTTTAATGGATATTTGAATGCCTATATGCTAAAGAATACGTTGGTAATGGTAAGGTAGCAAAATAAACAAGTGGACCATAAAATTTCATTGCATAGATCTTAAAGTTACCATTTGCTAATATTATCATGAACCAATATTAATAATAAGTGGATTCAACTGACATACAATCATATTCTTGATGACTTATTGAATTCATCGATATAACTTTGTAAACATGAATAAAACGAACAATAAGGATTAAACGGTTTTATGTAATGATCGGCTCCATCGTCTCCGAATAAACGATACTGATTGTGAATATCAAGTTCTAATATCGTCACTTTATTCATATATGCGTTAATGTAATATAAATCCTCTGTCGATTCACTGTATAAATAATTTTTAGTATAAAATCTAAATCTGGTTCCTTTCATTACTGTTGACCCATAAGAGATAAATTTTACATCATACGGCAATGTTATATATTCTGGTTCATCGTCTATTTTTCCATAGTTTGTATTTCTCAGCTTTGCATCATTCATGAATAACTTCTGTAAACGTTCGGGAAATGTTTTATAATAAACGTACTGACTCATTCTTTACTTAGGAAATAAAAAAATATTTTAAAAACTGATCAGATTTTATAAAGTCAGGAATTTTAAAATTGACATGTAAAATTGTTTTTATCATAAGTTTGTGGTGTAATGGAGTCTATGACAAAAGTGAACATCAAAAAGTGACAGATAAACCTTAAAATCACTTTTATAAATAAATTATCACTTTTTGCGCGGGCAAATTGTCACCTTTATAAAAAGTGTCATAAATATCTTTGTAGTCTAAACAATACATTCAGGTTAGTGTTGTTGACGAGCCACAACTCTATCATCAACGAGCATATACCTAATTGGTAATTGGTAAGAAAACAACGATATTTATGCATGCTTAAATTGTTGCGAGAATGTCATTGGGCGAGGTCGGCCTGAGACTCCCAAAGCCCTTGAGGCGCCAAGCCAGGCCCTAGCAAGAACCCACTTATTGATTCAATTTTTAATACACATTACATTTTCACTTTTGATATTAATAAATTATTATTTTTTTCTATTTTTTATTTTTGACAGATACCTTTTTCATTACACGATTATTTTCATATTATTACTTTTTCTCATAATTATTAATATATCATTAAATTCATAATTAATTATGAATCATGAATTAGATAATGTTTTCATGTTACTTTCATTTTATATATTGATTTATATTATTTAGATTCTCAATTTGATCCTTATATTCTTTGTAAAATTCGTTTTTTACCAAATTATTCGTTTATAATTCATATTTACCATGCAAGACTGGATAATTTCGACCGAGTTTCTGGGTTTTCTTAGGTTTGGAGTGCAACAAAAACTTGCAATGAACAAAGAGAAATGGATGATGTGCTTTCGTCAGAATGCTGATAACACAAATAACATCATTCACTATAAGGCCACAACTACTCATAATGAAGTCTTCTTTGGCTTCCAACATTGAGTTCAATCCATTTCAACCTATTGATACTTTTCCATTTTTTCCCGCAAACACGTCACTTTCCTTTATTTTGACATTCTGACTTTACATGTCAAAAATAAGTTGCATGTCAGAAAAGCACGTTGTTCTATTTTGTCCCAGTCCCGTGGTGTAATGTGTCACTTTTAAAATTTTGCGAAAATTCTCTTTACTAACTGATGTTCTAAAGAATATGAAGATTCCTTAACAATGGTTAAAAATTAATCCAGCAAAGGTACCAGATATGCTAATCCGTTAAATGATGCTAGTAGTTTTATGCTGAATTTCCAATGTGAAAGATCTAACGCAGGTTATACATTTGATGGTTTCGATAGTGATGGCCAAAATGTTTTTATACATTTTAGAGGACAACCAATTTATTCAGGTGATAGTTTTACTTCCTCTCTCGAAAGACATGTGCAAGTTGAAAAGCGCACAGTTATTTAAAATAATGGGAATTTATTTTTTTTTTTTGGATTTTGAAAATATGATTTTATACCCGCAATATTACTGTTAAGCATAGAATAAAAGATTTGTTGTCATAACATATAAGAATTTCATACAATTTGCCTTCACTAATTCAACATTTTTTTCGATTAATGTAAATTTTGCATTTTTAGGTCAAATATCTTTCTTTAGTCAATGCAGTTTACGTTTATCATGTTATTTTCTCATTTCATTACACTTTTCAAGTTTCCGATGAAATTCACGGATTTTAGGAATTTGAAGTGGGAAAATTTTTCCTTCTGCGGTGTAGTCCCGCGACCTTCATAACTTTTTATCTGATCAATATTTTTTCGATTTGAAAGTACTTTCATGTACATATTGATAGTTGTCTATCCAGTGGTGTAAGTGG
>JALKBU010001376.1:0-11800 GCA_023091735.1 Trichomonas tenax | reverse complement strand
GTCAATTGGCAGATTTCTTTCTTCGACAAAATAAAAGTGTTTTAATTGTCGAAAATGAGTTTCGGAAATGTTATTTGTGCTATCAGCATCCTGACGATAGCACATCATCCATTTCTCTTTGTGTTTTTGCCACGTGTTGGAAAAATATTCAAAAGCTCGAGGCTCGGATCCTTCGAGCATTTCGACCAATTCTTCATAGAATTGCTCCGATTCTTGGACGTCATTATTCATCAGAGTGAGCTGGTCCATTAATTAGAGAAAGGATTCGAAATTCTCCATGCTATCAAAGAGACTCGTTTGTCTATGAACGGCTCTGAGAACATGTACTGCGCACCAGATCATGCGAGAAAGCGGGAAACATGTTTCTATGGCTGTGTAGATCTTTTTTGCACAGTCTGCACAAAAATAGATCCTTTCCGGATCAATGTATGCCCGTGTCAAGTAATTATATAAACACTGTCCAATATTCACATGATTTTCCGGCTTTGAAACAAAGTAGAAGAATGGAAAAACATGGGATTGGACAGTTTTTGCTGTGACAGCATATAGTGGGATTTGACACTCAATCATTTGGTAGGTGGAATCGATATGAAAGGATTTGATGTTGTCATATGCAAAAAACTTTGCTTCGAAAGGAGCATATCCAACGAGAAGTTTTCCATTTGAATTGTCGATGAATGCAAGATCATCTGGAGAGTTTTGTTGAATAGAAAGAATGAATGCATGTAGTGAAATGAATGTATTTGAAGAACTTCTAAATTGAGAGAAATTGGGCTCGGAACGAAGGCACATTTTCTACAGAGCTTCATCTGATTGTGTGTATATCATTGGAAGTGGTTGCGTTGGGATACATAGCTCTAAGAAACACGATTGCTGAGCAAAAGCTGTGGGTCTTTGTTTAGAGAAATAATCTTTCATATAAGCACGATAAAATGGAGATGAGTAAGTGTGATTGCCTTCATCTAAACCGGGCATATGACTATGCTCTTCATGTATATCAAAAATATTGTAAACACCGTCCTGAATCCTAACTTTAAATCGAGCTCTACAGTTTGGGTATTGACATTTATAGGTTGAAACTCCACGCTGAGTATGAAGACCATATACGTAGCTTGAGCTTGCAGAGGCATCAATCATATGACGGCAATACATATTCATAGAGCGCATGATATCCACAACAGAAATATTCTTCAATATCTAATTTTGTGAATTGAATCAATTTAGTTTTCGACTTTACTTAGCTCTCTTCTCCTCGCTTAGTTTTGCATCACATGCCATACATCATACTACTCTAACCACTCATTAAAACTCATTACATTTCGAGACTGATATCTCATGGTATTAGATTTTCGCGGCAAAGTTCGGCATTATATACATATACATGAGCATAGTGATATATCGAACTCTCACGCCAAAATATTTTTTTGGCTTACATACCAATTTGACATGACAAATTTTTACATGACATATCATAAAGTTTATTTGTCAAAAATCATACAACATCAAAATACTTGTCTTTCTTCCTAAAATCATTAATATTTGAACTTTTTAACTTAATCTGTGATATTTACTCCTATAGGTGATACCATTTCTAGAATTTACTAATTTATGATTATAATTTTGAACTTTTCTTCATTGTTTTCAGGAAATTTTTCGTATATTCTTTCATATTATTTACAGTGTGTTTTAGTTTTAGAATATCAGGTGATTAAGTAATGAGGAAAATAAAAAGTGAAAATTCTTTGATATATAGATTATCCATCATCTATTAAGTCTAAACAACCAAAAATAAACAAGCAAAAAAGCAGTAAAGTTATTATAAACTATTGAGATATTTACATGTGTCAGATTGATATATAGATGTACAAGAATCTCTCCCTTGATCAGTTCACGGTTATTCGCACGATTGGTATTGGCTCATTCGCGCACGTGAACCTTTGCTTTCATAAGCCAACAGAACAATTTTGCACATTAAAGTGCATGAGCAAGCGACAAATCATACAACTCGACCAAGTCGAACATGTACGAAACGAAAAAAATATTCTTGGCATTCTTCATCACCCGAACATTGTTACCGTATACGGTTCCTTCCAGGATGAGAACTTCCTGTACATTATGATGGAATTCATCGCTGGAGGTGAAGTTTTCTCACACTTGAGGACCAACCAATTCTTCGACCCTGATACTGTTCGCTTTTATGCTGCGGAGGTTTTCATGGTTTTCGAGGAAATGCATAAAAACAATATCGTTTATCGCGATCTTAAGCCAGAAAATCTTCTATTCGACGCGGGCGGTCATATTAAATTCATCGATTTCGGCTTTGCCAAGCAGATTGATGAGCGTACTTATACTTTATGCGGCACACCAGAATATCTAGCACCAGAAATTATACGTGGTGAAGGTACTACATTCGCTAGTGATTGGTGGTCATACGGTGTATTAATCCACGAGTTAATTTGCGGTCATACGCCATTCGCCTCATTAGCTGAAGATGATCTTTACAGAACAATTTGCGAGGGGGTATCAGAGTACCCTCCAGAGGTAGATGATGCTACGGCAGATTTCCTCGATGCATTATTTGTACTTGACCCGACAAGAAGGCTCGGAAGTGGATCTGCGGGTACTGATGAAATTAAGAACCACCCATACTTTGATGGTATTGATTGGAATAAGATGAGAGCACATGCATATCAGACACCGCTTATCCCTATGGTTACTTCGCCTTACGATACTTCTAACTTCGCTGATTTTACTTCTCAAGTGCCAGAATATGAACCACTTGATGAGGAGATGAAGAAGATTAAGTTTGATAATTATTAATTTATTTTATTTTTCAAACTGATTTTATCATAAAATATATTCTTTATTATCGTATCAAGATAATACTTCGGAAATAAATAGTTCACACCTCTCGAAAACCCTTCATTTGTTCTGTTCTTTTTTCTTTCTTTATCCACGTAATTACACGCTATGGGTGTAAAGAACTGATCATAGACAAGCTATTTTTATTAGTGCATATAAATTATATTGATTTCTGTTTAGATTCAACAAATTCATGCCAAAAACATAATTATCGCTAACATATCTTATTGAAATTTCTTAACATCATTATGGGGAATTTGGAGATGAAATGTGATACTATATTTCCATTAAAAATCATTCGAATCACAATATCATTTATTGAAAAATGCCATTATAAAGTTAACACATTAATAAATCAAATAAAATCATCAACATAAATATAAATTCAAATACACAAGCTTCAAAAATGATTTTTTAAAATTCTTTATTATTTCATTTTAGAGATTTGAGATTTATGGTATTAAGACATAGAATTTTCCTAATATACAGAATAATATTTTAATACAAACAATATATAAACTCTATTTCTTACACAATGGACAACTTATATCCATCGCTTTGAAGATCTTTCTGCATTCTATGCATATGGAGTGCCCACAGCTCAGTTTTAGAAGCTTTTTACTGTCTTTTTCTTTGCAGCAGAAGCATTCCTGCGGTGTTTCTTCTTTTTCTTTTATAAGTTGTGGCTGCGAACTTGATTTTAACATTGACTTCGGTTTCTTGTTTGCCCAGAGATCTCTTAATATAACATCAGTCTGCGTCATGGACTGAGTTTTATTTATATCACCTTGAGAGCTCTTTGGCTCCTTCCTCTGGCTCAAAAATGAAACGAAAACTTTTGATTTGTCGACTTCTTTCTTCTTTTCTTTTTTCTCCTTCTTTATCAAATGCACGATTGTTGCCACTCCATCCTTTTGTGAAGGTGTTTGTGACCTCTGTGTTGGTGCATGTGATTCCGCTTGAGATTGCCTTTGTGATGGAATATCATCGACATCAGATGACTGAGAGAAAGATGTAATTCTTTGACTCGACATTGCTGATTGTATCGAAGAACTCCTCTTGACGGTGAATCCCTCCCTCTTGGCTCTGAAAAATTGCTCGACTTCATTCGTCAAAGTCGACCAATCGTCGTATTGGAAGATTGATGGCTGCATCCACTTAGAAAGTTGAGAACTGATGTTCGAAAAGCGTTCATCGAACAGTACAATGCACGCATAGTCGTTTATGTGTCTAATAGCACGGCCTATACATTGATTAACCGCACGAACTGCGCATTCATTGTACCAGATTATTCCTTTTCCTGATTTCTTTGCTTCAAGCCACTCCTTTTTGAGAGTTACAGCGTAATCGGTGGCTGAAGGATAAGGAATACCAATAACACCGACTAATCTCGCGAAATCATCGATGAAATCCAAACCTTCACTAGATCTGCCACGACATACAGCACACAGACAAGCGCCTTTTGCAGCGTCTCTTTTGTAATTTTCGAGTACCGTTGACTGCTTATTGGCATCTTTTGCTTCAACGTAGATTCTCTTCTTTCTGCTGCAGTTACTGACAATGGAGGGACTTATGTCGTTCATGTACGCGAAAGAAGGGAAGAAAAGTAAAGCACCTGAAGGAATAATCGTGAATAATTCAGAAATACTATCTACGACTTCAGTTTTCAGTCTATCATTTCCTTTCCTGTTTCTATATGCGAAATTGAACTTCATACCTGCCATTCCTGAGTTTGCAACTGCAACAATGAAATTTTCAGGGCTAACAATGTGATTACACTCTAATTTGATCGGGAATTTGTATTCAAGCTCTTGCTCGAGTGAGTGAAGTGGTGACAATGTTCCAGAAGTCAAAATCATTGTTCTTGGGAGAAATTCAGCGATTTTCTTCATAGCTATTGAAGGAGAGAAGCAAAGAATGGATATGGTTTGGTTTGAGGTGAACTGTATTGAGTAAAACTCATCAAACATTCGAGTTGCTTCCGATCCTTCAGGAAAAACGAGATCTATGAAGGATAACAAGCTCTGTATGGAACCAAACTCGTTGTTAAGCAATTCAAGCTCTTCACCTTTCTGAACAACCATGTCTAACACATTATATACAAGTCTCGCGTTTTCTTTTGACAAACCAGCATCTCTAAGGAATGTATACAACTGTTCTGTTGTCCTCTTCGCATATAACACTTGTTGGGGCGATGAATCAGCTTCTTGACAAATTTGGCGATAATCATCATCAGAATCCATTAAATTGGAGCATTTCGCGTTCAGATTGTTAATAACGATCTTTGTTGACATAAGGTCAGCTCCTGAGACCTTAGACTTCGCATTTCGTGTAACATTTGAAAATCTTCCTGCATCGATCTTTGAAAGTGTCTGTGTGGCATTGTACACAGAGGAAAAGTACAACTGGGCTGAGTATGCTTCAGAGCACGTATCAGCGAAGTTGTGTGCTTCATCGAAAATCATAACATTTCCAACTAATGCTGAAGCGGACAAAAACTGGCAAACATTTGGATCAATGATATAAGAATACGGTGATAATATCAAATCCGCGTGCTCAGAGTTGATTTGTGCAGCAAAATATGGACAAATCATGTGTTGCGCGCACCCTTCTATGTATTCTTCCATGTCTTGGCATGCAGTCAGCACTTTGTTGGAATTACTCATTAAATTCTCATCCAGTCCGTATGGGCATTGCTTCTTGCTTCGAAGATTGTGGCACAATCTTGTGATTAAAAAATTATCGTATTTATTGATGTGATGGTTGATGCAGAGAAGTTTTCTTGATGCAATATGAGCAACTCTTGGTGTGAATCGTGTTTTCTTTAATTCGCTGATTACATTTGATAATTGCGAGTGTGTTCTTGAGGAATATACGATCTGGCAGCGTGTATTTGACTGCTCTCTCCATGTTAGTGTAGAACAAAGTAGAGAAAGTGTCTTACCTGTACCAGTTGGGCTTTCTAATAATGCGTATTGCGAATTTTCGCATGCTTCGATAGTCTTCCGCATGTATTCGACTTGTACATCGTAAGGTTTGTAAGGAAAGCTGACTTGATAACCACCAATGCTTGTACAAGTCGCTTCTTGGATGCTCATATTTTTAAACGGACGAATTTTGACTTCTTTATTTGACTTCGCGGATATAGACTACACATATGTAAAAGGAGCGATTGATAAAAGAAAACATAGCGATTATCGTAGAAATTACAATGGCCGATTATTGAATTCTCAAAAATCCATTTTTAAACCCGATTATGCTTTTGCCATATATTGTGATCAGAACATATTATGTATTTTAATATAAAAAGGATGAATCACCAATAAATGCATTTCTATTGAGCATTTCAAAAAAAGTGTTTTTGACATTTGAAACTTAAATCATAGAATACATAACAATTTTCCGATTTATTTTTAATTTAAAAGTCATGTATCGCGAATAAGATTTTTCGATTGAAATCAAAAAGTTCGTTATAATGAAAATGACCACGAAAATAGACGAAGCAGCCCCTAAAGATATATGATTTCGTGTTATTTTTGAGCCTAAGTTAATTGTGGTCACTTTTTGCGAAATGCACATTTTGAGGGAACAAAGCCGTTGAAAATTTTTCTTCTACTCTTTTTTCATGTTTTCTGAAATTGTTCATATTTTTTTTTTGAGTCCATTGTCATCTTATGATCAATCAAGGATTCAAAATTGTTATTTTTTTAGAAACAATAACAGAAGAAGAAGTATGACCAACGAGGCCTCCTCCCACACCCTCGAGGACGGCAAACAGACTGCCCAGCATCATATCTGGGTCTGTTATATTATGTCTTATGGGTGTTTTCGCGATTTACGCAACAATTTTCTTTTCCATTTAACACAGCAAGCATCCAAGCTCTGGTACAGAGAGTTCTAACCAGAAACATAAAACTAAGAAGAAACGCTCACACAAGAGATCAAGGAAATTAAAAGATCATCGTCGAAAATCAGAAGCAACAGCCTTAATCTCACAAGAAACTCTTCTGCTCATTCCTCTAACAGACACAGAATCAAGCTTAGTCCTTAATAGGGACATTTCCCATGCCGCATAGGAATACAACCATATAAATTTTATCAAAAAATTGGGAGGAAGGGAGTGAGAAGGGCTTTAATAAAGTTGTATATTTCTTTCATTTTACAGACTTCCTAGGAGACAAATCAAAGCCCATGACCAACACATTTGAACACTCATAATGGATTTGGATAATTTTAGAATAACGTTTTTTCCAAAAATATATTAGAAATTTTGCCCAAAAATAATACTCGAGAATTCATTTGTTGACAATACAGTAATTATTTGTGATGTTTTCGAGATGGTTTTTGTTGTTTTTAGTGTTTCTAAGGGATATTTTTGGATTTTAGTTTGATAAATTATTGATATACAAATTGCAGAGTATAAATTTCTAGTTTGCAAAATCATGACAAATTGATGTGTGAAAATTTTTAAAATTGGCTTTCATAATTTTCTTGCTGATGAGCTTCAATTGCTTCCCTCCTCCTGTCACAGATTTCAAGGTTAAGAGAGGTGAAGGTGCTGAGGCTAAGAGAGTTGCTGACAGATTGAAGGATTTCAACTATGAGAATTCTGAAATTTGGAAAGTTCTGAAGAGGAAGTTTTCATCAGGTGTTACACATAGCGAGCTTAAGAGCATAGCACAGGTTTGCTCTTATGTGCTTGAGATAAAAATTGATCGTGACGCTGGTCGCGACAACCGTGTTCTTATCAAGTGGTTTGATGAGAACTGGGACAAAATAAGCGGTATAATCGATAGAGTTCATCTTAGAGATGATAAAGAACAACTCATCAATCAGGAGAGAGAGTTCAGAGAGACAAGGATATGAAAAAGTGCGAGTGTTATTTGTATGTATATATCTAAACTGTCAACTATAGTTTTATTTCATAATTCTTTTTATATTTATTATTCAAAGTGGCGATCAGCAGTATTCACATTCAGCAAATCATCTAAAATAACTCCAGATGTTTGTTATTATGTAATAATCATCTAGCTCTTAAAAATGATTATCAATTAGATAATGTAATTGATTAACTTGTGATTATCAAGTATAAACATTGAAATCACCTCGAAAAATAGTTTTTATGTAAGTGTACTGAAGCTAAGCATATTAATAGCGCAAAATATTTTGAAAATTTTGGAAAAACTATTTTTAATTAATTCAAAAGTTCTAAACAAATACAAAATTTTCTAACCTAAAAATCATTCTATCGTTTGACCTCTAATTTTCTCATTTTTAGACTTTATATGTGATGTTCTCCATAAAGTGTTAAAATCTTTATTTCAAAGGAATTTATATTTAAAAAAATGGACGCCACAATGAGCATCACTCTCCGATTTACATTCGGTGGTGAGACGGTCATTCAGTGCCACGGGAGCGACCTCGTCGGCACAGCTATCAGTGACAATCACATCGACACTCCTTTAGGTACAAAGATCATCCTTTGCCACAAAGGGAAAGTGTTAGACGAGAATCTATCATTCCGTTATCAAGGCGTCCGCAATGACGACATTGTCGTCTGTTGTTTGAAGAAGACCGAGCTTTCTAACACAAAAAGATCAAATAATTTTTCACCAACAGTGACTGTCTATAGACGCAGACGTAGATACCAATCTTCTTCACAGAGGAAGAGCGAAATATATTCGAAGATTACAGATCAGCGTTTCAATCGTTGGGAGATGTCGAAAGATCTTCCATCAATATTGCAGTACATCAAGAAGCAGAAGTTGGATAACACAGAAATACAAGAAATACACCAAACAGTTATACCAGAAGCAAAGCTCTCCACAGAGCCGCTCCCTACGCTCCCTCAAGAACCAAACAAGAAGTTCCAGGAAGCGAGGAGAATGAATTCAAGTGATGACTCCATACAAAATTCAAATCATCCATATATGATTGCCAAGAAAGAATAAATAATTGTTTGTATTTCCATGTATATCAAATAACATCATTTTTATTCTTTGGCACACTCACCCCTCCCTTCTGGTTGGCCTTATGGTATGTTCTCTCAGCTACAAAAGACAAATTGCAATTAACCAAATTCTCAGAAAGACATTTGAGAGTTTAGAGTTGACTTTTTTGGGATCCGCATGGACAACAAATACATTTGTAGCGGAAAAATGCCACTCAAGTCAGAACCTTATACAGCACTCACGAAATGCAGAAATACCTGTAATCAGAATATGCAAAAATAACACCAAAATAGATACACTTGGGAGTTAAGTATGCAATGCACGAAGTATGTTGACTCGCATTTTCTTTTCATTCAAAATTGATCAATTTAGTGTTCTAGCTTCCGCTGATATTAAACACATCTGCAGAGATAGTGTATGCCTTTTCAATGCATGAGGAATCTCAATATGGTGGTGGAGAAAACGTCAATTGCTACAGATGGTGATCTTCTTCACAGAACAGGCATTTTCCGCTAAATGGCACATAGGCGTGTATTGTGGTATCGAATAAATGGTTAAACGAGAGATCGAATTAATAAATTTGAGAAATTATGCTATATTCGCAAAATTCCGCTGTAGAACTCTTCTGCAACAAGAGCTTTGCTCATATTTACCTCGAAATGATTTGGTGATATTTTTTTATTTCTTTTGATAAAACTTACGAACATATAGGCATTTTAAGGCCTAGGGAAGCGAATTTCGCAAGAAAAATCACTTCAAGTATCAACGTTCGTGAAATAAAATTTGAAAGTATATTGTCAGAAACTCGTGACTATAATTTTGTTCTTAGGTTATAGAACAATTTTGAGAGCTTTATTTCCCTTTCATTCTCACATGGCGTCCGAGTAGATATACAAAATGAACTCAAATTTTTAAAATTAAAAAACCGAATCTTTGAGTTCTAAAATGATTGAGAAATGACTCTGAAACACAATACATTGAAAAAGAAGAAAGTGCAAGACTTATAGTAATGTACATAACATTAAAAATATTTACATAAGCTGAAAAATATCCGAACTTTGTGTCCATGAGAGTTCAAGTTTGTTGTCCGGTTTATCCGGGTCAAATGCCGAAAATATTCGATCAATCGAGTCCGCTTCAGGATTATCAGGCTGGATTGCAATTGGCTCAATCTTCTTAACATATTCTCTTGGACAAAGCTGATAAAATCTGTTTCTTATCGACACTACATTTCTATCTGTAAGATATGGCACTATTTTTATCCATTTCCGACCGAAAATTTTATGTTTGTCGAGTAGGATCTGATCTTCTTCTGGTGTCCATTCACGTCTAGGATTTTTCGCTGCGTTGTAGTACTTCCATCTTTCAATGCACTGTCTAACATTCCTTCCAGGCATCAAAGATGCAATTGTTACCCAGTTATGAGGTCCGTATTGCTCGATGATGGACTTTAATCTCTCGTCCTCCTCAGGCTGAAATTTGATTGGTTTATGAACCGTGCGCTTCTTTAGTTTCAACATTCCACTAAGAAGCTATTTTTTAACGTTTTAATTTGAAAAAGTTATCACTTTTTTATAATCTCGAACTTTTGATAAAGAACAGGGAATTGCAGACCATAAACTACATTTTTAAATCTAGGTACTCTACGGGCGTGCCCCTCACAATATTGAGGGACCGCTTGAAAACAATTGAGAGGAATAACTTGATTAAAAATGTAGTTTGGTACATATTAAAATTAATAGGATAACGATTTTTCAACTGAATTTTTGAGGGAATAAATTTCATTGAAAAGTGTATCGTTTTCGACTCAAAAATTGAAAAATGATAATTGTAATAATTGTTTCAATTTTTGATAGATAACCGAAATGCTTTAGTTCGAAAAATCGGACCTCAAAAGTGACAGAAAAAGTAAAATGTTTTTTGAGAGATTTACGAATTTATTTTATTTTTCAAATTCCATCAATTGCAATACCATGGCTTGTAGACATACCAAACGCAATTTTAGAAATTTTCTCACAATTTATTTAATATAATTTTGTTTATTTTTCTGAAGAATATTTATTTCCTCCTAAAGTTGAATAAAATATTTGATTTACATTATCAATTTCGATCATCTTCAATTGAATGCTGATCAATTATTTCTTAATTGAAAATCAGTTAAGTTCACAAAAGTCCTGATTCGTTTTTAGCGTATTTTCTCTTTATCTCAAGACAAAAAAGTAAATTAGCACAAAATTCAAAGATTATAGAATTCAATGGCAATTAGCCGGAGCTCAAATTTTCCTCTTCGAATGTATTACTATCGAGTACATCTATTGAATTTTACACTTTTTGAATTTTCAAATAAAATAATTCCACTTTTTCTTCCTGTCAAATCAAATACATGGGAAGTAAATCTTTGAAGGGATACATGTTCAACTGATATTTGTCTCAACAGTACTTTTAAAAAAAAAATCAAGCGAATGAATTCTTTTTGAGTTTGGTGTCATTTTGATGCTACAACAATCAAGCAACAATAGAGGATATGCTTTTATGGATGTAAAAGAGAGATAAAAACTGAGTACGACCATTTTATTATTGCATTTTCATTAAAAAATAAGATACGTCATTTATTTTTGCCATTTATGTGAGATGATTTTTAACGTATAGATTGTTCATTAATGGATTCCTTTCTTCTGGGACACAGCTGGCATGTTTTGGTGGTTTTGTTCTCACTCAGTAGAAATAAAAAATCAACGTTCTCCCAAAAATAATGATAATTTTTTTGCGCGGTTAAATTTGACAAGTTTATTAAATTGAGAAGAATAACACACAGAGCTTATATGTGAACACTTGGAATACTTTTTTCCAAAAAAGCTAAAAAAAGCATATTTGTGATTAGATTTACCTATTGATCATCGACAACAACATATTTTACGTTATAAAAATGCTATACAATGGGAATATAATATATTATAATGAGTAAAGCACATCATGGCAAATCAATG
>JALKBU010001375.1:0-11810 GCA_023091735.1 Trichomonas tenax | reverse complement strand
ATTTCTTCATAAGCTCAGGCGAAACGATTGCCATATATATATAGATTATTTCAGACAAATAAAAAAATTAAATTATTTTAAAAATTAACTTAAAAATTAGTTGCTCGGAATTACACTATATATATATGATGTCGTACATTCTCTATATTTAGAATGGCAAGTAACCCCCCTTATCTACTACTAGTGAATTTTATTAACTCTCCAAATACAAATATAATCAAATAGTATTAATGGATGTATCCTGTCTAGTATACGTGTGATATCAAATGCAGGGGTTGTAAAAATTATTTTGCATTTCCAGATCGTATCTCGAAAAATTAAAATTGTAATCTACAAAGCTTAGGATGTTTGCAATATGCGGGTGTCTGCGATCTGAGGGATTAAGCAGCACCAATCAAGCATTAAATTTTGCCCTTCAGAGGCATTCTGAAGTGGAAATCTTTGATTTCTTAATGATGGCCCTATCCTTCGATGGATCATATTTAGCATTCCTTTGAGCATTTTCCTTCTCTCTAAAGTCCAAATACTGCTGTGAAATTTTAGGAAACATATACCAAATTTGATTAAACAGTTTTTTCTAACAGCTTACCAATTTCATTAGCTTGTTGTTTTGTCGGATTGTCAAAATTAACTGGATAATTATTTCTTCTACGAATAATATCCTTAATTGCTGTTTCAGTTGGCTGTTGTAATTTTCCACTAGCATAATCACCATTATTAGGAAGTAAAGTTTCGAATTTTAATTTTGTTACTTGATCCTTTTTTTGAACAGCTTTATTATAATTATCGATATTTGATTTCCATATATCGCTATTATCCGCTCCAATTGGAACACTCTTTTGTATGTATATAACCATAGGATTATTTAGATTTTCCTTTTCCTGTTCTTCTTTAACTATTTTTTTTTCAGTTTCCCTATATTGTTTATTGTAAACAAGTCAACCAGGATACATATTTAATATTTTCTTCTTATCAAATGCACTATTTAAAGTTTCATAAGTTTTATGAGCGAAATATAATGGTTGTTGTTGAAAATCCTTTAATTTGCTCCTAGCTGAAGGTTCTTGTGGAACTTCCTGTACAATTTCCTTTTTAACTTCCTGCTTAGTTTTCCTCAATCTTTTTTTTTGATTCCTCCGAAAACAGGTGCTGGTTGTAGTTTTGGTGGATCTGGTGAAAACTTATAATGTGTTAGTTGTGGTACTTCCAAATTATTAAATATGTTCTTGAACAACTCTGTAGTACCTTCCTTATCCGTTTCCGATCTTTCAAAAGCCTTTAAAGCAGTATTAACAGAAAAATTAATATTTTCCAGTTTACCTTTTAGTTCTAATGCTGCTTGCGAATTCCTACTGTGTATTTCTTTGATTTTCTTATATAAATTACCTACATTATTTGACCATTTTGTTGTAACTTCTTCTACCCTAGCACTAGCTAAATCTTCAAATTTTATTTCATCAGCCAAATCTTCAATCGAACTAAGTACTTCTTCTGTATCCCTTTGACGTTTTAAACTTTTAGTTTCACAAACTGTCTTATCGTGTTCCTTATATGTATCTGCTAATATTTTCATAAGTTGCGTAATTGTTGCGGCATCTTGTTTCTGATTTAGAGCAGTTTTATAAGTTGGATGGTCTTGAACTCTCCGTTTAGTTTCGTAATTTTCGATCGCTTCTTGTTGTTCTAATAATTTTTGGTTAGCTTCGTCCTGTTCATTCTTTATTATAGTAGCAGCAAATACCTCCTTAGCTGCTTTTTTTATATTTATCGGAATTCATCGCATCTAATGTAGCTTGTAGTTTAATACTTTCCTGGTTTCTTTTGCTTGTGCTTTTAATAATTCGATTTGATTTTTGGTTGTTGCCGTATTTAAATATATATTGTTTAATTTCTGGTTATTAATATTCTTTTGAGCATCTTCTGGGGTCCTCGCCATTTGGGGTCGTGTCAAAAAGTGAGCACGCCATTTGGGGTCATAAAAAGTAACAAAATAGCAAAAAAATAGAATTTGTATATTGTGATGTATGTAGTTGATATAAGCATACCTTGAGTTAATGAATGGTAAAATATCAGGTGACTTTATAAAAAATATCGAATAGTAAATTTGCATTTTATGGGAGAATGTGTTATCATTATAGGCTATGATGTCTATATAATGTGCATATTGTTTTTTATTGTGTGTTTTTGTTTAAAATGCGTTTTTGAAATTGAATCGATAAAGCATTTCACAAAATATGCGTAAATTTAAATATAACTGTGTGCAATTGTTTTTCTATGTCTTGGCATCACTGATGTAATTGTGTCATGTTGTGATATTTGTTCTTTAACAAGTTTTACTAGATTTCATACTCAAAGCGTTTTTCAATGATGCATTTACTAAACGACATATTTTATAGGTGTATAATACATTTGAGAAACTACACATATAGTATAAAATGTTCACAAGAGAGTTGCACTGTGTATTATATGTGTGTATATTGATTTTTATGCTTTTGTAGCTAGTTCACCATCTCAAATGCTTCCCGTACGTGAAGCGCATCAACTCTCGGAAGTGCACAAAAAAGATGTCTGCGGAAACTTTTAACAATGCATGCGATATATACATCATACTCATAGTATCATCACATTGCGATTTCATGAAACATGAGAGATATTAAATAATTCAGATAATTTTTTTATTTTTACACTCTTTAGTATATATATGATTACACGATATCCTATGCATTTGTATTATGTATGTTTTATTGGTTGATATCTGTCGTTTGAGGAGTTAGTTTAGCTTGATGTGGTAAAAAGTGAAGCTTTTGAATATGTAAACAAAATTATCTCCAGACTCATGCGTTGGTTATTGTGGAGAATTATTAATGTATAATATATATATTTATATGTTTTTTTGTATTTATCACACTGTGTAGTTATAAATAGTTGCTTCAGTACAAAGTTCACTCGCTCGTTGTTCTGTCGTATAAATTGTGAATTATTTGTCGCGTAAAAAAAGCCATTGAGCGCTTGAGACTATACCATTTGTATCATAGCACACACATAGTGTGTTTAATATATTGATCATGTTTTTCGGCAAATTGACCACGTCTCAAAAATTTGATATAATATTTAAGACGAAAATCTCCAATTTGCGGAATTTAGTCGTTTCATATCGTTTCATATTCATGCGCGTGTGCTTTCATGTCTTTTAAGAATGTTTTTTAAATAGTTAGTAATTTCACCTAAAATTAGATTTTTATTCTTCAATCTGCATATAATGATACATGCATAAACCCATATAATAACATATCTTAGAGCGCAGTCGTGGAATGCTATAGTAGACGAGTTATAGAGCGTTTTTTTTAACTTTTTCTCCTGAAGGCAGTTCATGCTCAAACTTGTCACAGCATATTTCCATGCCATATAATACTATAACATATATTCAATTGTTGATTCTGGAAAAACATTTTCGACCGATCTAAATATCACAAACAAAAAGCGTGTTTTTCTGTACACACAGATACTAATATACTTATGTAATTGTTCTGCACAGTTGCTGATGTGACTTCTTAATTCAAAAATGAGATATTAACACATCAAAATATGTTCTGACATCTGACATTTAACGCTTTAAATGTGATGCAATGTAAGCAAATACGTCAGATTTGAAAATAAGCTATAAAATTGCAAATATGGGATATCCTGTGTATGAAATACTATTTATTCAACACAAATCAACTTTAGAGCGCATTATTAAAATATTATTTCGATATTCGAGTGAAAGTTGTTTCTATTGCCACATACACTGTGGAATGGCCATTGCAATCACGCTTAAATGGCTTTTCCTCTGTGTGTTTGGCAATGGAAATAACTTTAACAAATTCATATAATTCATAAGATTCGATATTCTCTCATTTTTCTGTGACAATGCAACACTAGGATTGAATATTTCATTTCTATGTCCCAATGCTGCACTAGCACAGAAAAACGAGAGAATCTCGAAATCCGAACAAATGTTGTGTTTTATGCAATAATCACAGTGACAATGTTACACTGTAGTTGTGCTGGTGCATTGTCACTGTGATTATTGCATGAAACACAACTTTTTTAAGAGCATTAAATTAGCTGATTTGAATATTGTTTTTACAGGTGTAAATGATATACCAATGGTTCTGTTGAATATTGTGCCACAGAACCATTGATATCTCACTTACATCTGGAATGAATTTCAAAATGTCGTCAATATCTTTGTTATCTAGTCATCTTCACAGTGTAGAAGTCACACAACATGTTGTTTTGTGATTTCAGCAACGAGAGGATGACTATATAATAAAGATTTGCAAAAGAAGAATAATAATTATATGTTTATAAGGCGAATTGCAGTAAAATCATAATAAACATCGTATTGGAGTCATTGTTATGTTAAAATATAGAAAATTTAATATTTTTTGACAGATAGACGCGTAAAATATAATAAATGACGTGTAAAATATTTTTTTGACACATATCAAGATTAAAGTTAGAAAATTATTTTTATTGTATAATCATATTCTAATCATGTGGTAAATGCTAATAAACTTATAAAAAGTATACATTATGCGAGATAAATATAATTAAAATAAAATGTGGATACTATAGTTAGTTATTGTAGGGTTATATTCAATGGTATGTGTGATAATATACAATATCTTCATAATTCGAATCTATCAATCATATGTGCTTGAAAATGCAAAAGAAAGGAAAAAGTGAAAAAAGTGACTGTTTTTAAGTTCGAAAATATATTGTTGAATATATGATATAGATTCCAAATAACGCATATGACATTTCTGATTGCTCTGATGAAAATGATTCCAAAAATCGAAATCTAAAACATGCATTGGATATCTTCAGAAGATTCGAAATCCATCGCGATTCCTCATGTCCTATTCCTTATTCTCGTCTTGTTAATTAATAAAATATAAACTGGTTGCCCATAGGTGGCCCCTATTGAGAGGAATTGAGAGAAATGACGATTAAAAAGTCTTCAAACATAGGGGCATGAAGAACAAAATATGTCGAATTTTATCTCTATAAATGAGTTTATTTAGGACCTAAATACCAGTGCAGCTACACTAGGTACGGACTGGTCTAGGTTCAGGGCCTATAAAAACATATAAATCTCGTATAAGAAGTTGATATCAAAGTGTGATTATAAACATATAAGCGAGATTATCATTAATTAACAACGAATAATCATCGCTCAAGAATAAATAAAAGCTTTATAAGTGTGTAATGTCTTAAAACAGATTTTTGAAAATTGGAAATATGTGGGGGAAAGCGGAATTTCAATAAGAATAGGTTCTATTGGACAAGTGCAGTGTATTCATGGAAGCTGTATAACATCTTTCTAAATCAAAAATGTTAATATTTTGAATTTTTTTTCTTAATCCTAGATTTGGCTGTGGGAAGCATTTCTTTATTGCCAAAGCGTAACCCTGGGAGAAAAATGCATTTAAATGAAAGTAAATATATTTTGAAAATATATTGACCAATACAACTAAAAGAATATAGTAAAAGTTGTATTAAACGATATTAAAAGACTTGGAATGAGTATTGACATAGGTTGAAAGCAAAAACTCGATGTTTTTAATGATTAAATTTGATGATGAATTTAAGTTAATGTATTTTTGCTTCATCCGCTGTTAAATCTCATCTGCAGGACCCTTAGAGTGAGTCCATTGAAACTTGTTGGAATGTTTCGGGTTTTTCTTACTGAGGTGACTAAACGTACATTAAAATTTTTTAGAATAACCTTAATTAAAAAGGTACCACCTTTGGACAAGCAGTTTACATGTTCGCCCCTTTTCTCTTTTTTGACATTCAACAATTTTACAATAATCGTCTGCATGTCACTTTTGGGGGATCTGCCATGTAATAGTGTAATGTGTCAGAATATCAGAATCATACATTTTGGTCGTAACAATGATTTCCGTAACAATGTTATCATAGATCAAAATGAAAATGATTGGAGCCAAAAAGTGCCAACAATATTTTGAATGAACCCGACATTCTTCTTCGGTGATGACTCCGAAGAGAAAGGGGTTCCAAATTTGCCACCACTTCCCATCAACTTCGCTGATAACAGTGAAGACAATTTCAGAAATTTCGCAAATTCGACGCAAAGAGGAAATCAATTATTTAATTCTCAAAAGAAATCACAGCGTTTTCTGCCGGAACCAGAAGAAATTGACGATTTATTGCCAAATTCGCAACGAAAACACAATATAAATCCGATTTTAATACAGAGTCCGAGAATTCGTGAAAATTCAAACAGAGTTATTCTAGAAAACGGTGATTCTTACATTAGGCCATCAGATTCAGCTCGCAGCATAAACATATCTCCTCAAGATTCATACATGGGACCTTCAGTTTCTTATATTGGTCCTTCTGATTCTTCCAGCGGAAGGATTGGATGGGTGGATGCTTACGCTGAGTCCAGATCTAAAATTGCAAATAAATCGGTGACAAGTTCTTATTATAATCAGACCGATTCGTTTATGGGACCTTCTGATTCAGTTAAATCATCAATGCAGAATCAAAACTCATACCCGGAAGCAACACAATCATTCTCACCAGTAAAACAAGGATATTCAGAATTTGATCAATTAAATCCTGAAGAAACATCATTTAAATCGGTTAAAATAGAAGAAAACATTCCCGATCTTCCTACACCAGCAGCTACACCAACAAGATTGGTGCAGTCAGTCAGAGTTCGCGCATTAAGACAAGAAATTGAACAAGCAAGTAAAATGTGGCTAAAACGTATAAATGATGAAGAAAAGTCTCAAAAAGAGCATATGCAGCAGCTTATTGCTGGCCATGTTCAAGAATTACGTATTTTCGATGAAAGAAATGGAACAATGTCAAGAGCTGTTTCCGCGCTTCCTTCAACACTGAAAATGATTTGCAATGGAGGAAATAGGTCTCCAGCAGGACTTATTCGCGTTCCAATTGCCACACAGAGAAATGCTATGCGTAAACCCGTTGCTACACCAAGAGGTCAAGTGGAGGATTCTACAAAGAGAAAGCTTATTATTGCACGCCAACAAAAGGAAATCATTGCCGCTAATAACGAATGCAATCAAAAACTTAGTGCACTCAGGTACCAAATGGAACGCGATATCGAAAGAAGATGTGTTGAACTTTCAGATATTAGCGGATATCATGTGAATTATAAGGATTTAATCTTTAAAGACAGTGAACCAAAGAATCTGCCAGATGGTGGAACTTATCAACTGGTCATCAAGCAAAAAGTTTGAATTTTATATATATATATGTTTTGTTTGTAATAAAATATTATGTTTAGATTATTCATCATTCTAAATATGACTTCCATTTTTGAACTTCTTCTTCGGTCCAGATTCTCAATGGATGTCCTTCTGTATTGAATACCCAAGAAGCCGGAGATATAACAACGGTATCCGCAAATGTTAAGTATAAATACTTGAGTGTCTCGGCGAAGAAATATGAGTCTTGGGCACCACGCACACCACGGTAACTAGGATTGTTGACATTAGGTATTTGGCTAAATCCTTTCTCACGGCGAGCATGCGTGTTAATTGCAGTGAACATATCCCAAGCGAATCGACGGAACTTAGGAAGGCCAGTGAACTTCCAAAGAACGTAAACTGACTCAGAACTTTCTGGACGGAGTTTATAATGTCCATTTTGAACTGAGAAGTCTCTATCGGGCGAAGTTTCGAACCTCATACGTTCTGGACCAACTCCTGATGCAGTAGAAGCATAGGCCTTTGCATATCCAACAGCAAGCTGATCAGCCAATCTTACGTCCTCAGCAGCTCTTGGGTTTTCTTTAACTGTACCAACAGCAACCATTCCTCCTGCAAATGTTCCTAAGTGTTCTTGCATTGGCTCTGTGTGCCCTGCACCATGATAAATTCCAAGGCCAGTATAATTGCTTTTACCTGTCCTGATGATAAGATGCTTCTTGATATCATCCATAATTTGGATGTGCTTATCCAAAAATTTCTTGGCAACACCTCTTGTCATTACATACAACTTGATGATATATTCATAGTAACTATCAGCTCCCGCACCAACGTGAGAAGTGATTAAACCACGTCTTGGGTTCCTTCCCCAGATCATTCTATATGTTTTCATAGCGAGCTCGATGTATTTTGGATCACCAGTGAGCATTGATAAGCTCGCGAATTCGAGTTGAAATGTTGAAGAATCAGCAAGGGAATAATCACCACTGCCTCCTGGTGACGCTACAATTCTTCCATTGTTTGTTGACAAGCTAATGCCGCCACCAAAAGAGCCACTTTGCATGAATGGATAAATTGCATCTGCGCATTCTTTTGCTTTGTCAAGGAAAAGTTTATTTCCTGACAATTCGTATATTGATACAAAACCACCAACAAAGCGAATAATGAATTCAAATAAGCTCCAGCTTCCATGTGGCTTAAAATCATTGGCAACATAATCTCTTGCTCGCTTAAACTCTTCTGTCATATTCATTACGTAAAGAGTTGTCAAAGAATCGATAATTGTAAGTCCTGCGTGAAGTGTATTTGAGCAATGTTCTGTATTTGCAATGTACTCGTCTTGACCCCAACAATACTGCTTGTAAGCGTTCCAACCATGCATAAATGCCTCTTTGACAGCTTCTGCCTTCTCTTTGTCCGCTTTAATGAGTGGAAAAGGTCTATCATAAAGATCGTTTGTGATAGTGCTGTATAATTCAGCTTGTTTTGGCAGCACAGACATCTCTGGTATATCTTTTGGTATCTCTAACTTCTTTAATTCGCTAACCTTCAAATCAACGCTTTGAATGGTGCTAAGAATGAATGTAAAATTGTCGATAACGATCAACGCGCAGACGGTCAATGTGATGATGACTAAATGAAATGTGGAATGCTTGTCATTGGAGTTTAATGGAATAAAAAACTTTTTTGGAATAAAACGGGTCGTGGGCTAAATCCTGAATGGATAAAAGAACAATTTAAAAATGAAGGTTGTGAATTAATAAATGAATATAAAGGATGTGAAAGTGAGCTTGTTTATAGATACAACGGAAAAGACCCTTCGGGTCAAGGCTCAAAGAGCCAAATATTTTCAATTGCATGGCATAGATGGAATAAAGGTGAAAGACCTCATAAATGTGACGAGGATAAAATAAAAATAGTTGAATAACCAAAAGAAAATGGTGTTTCTATATATTGCATCCGTAAAGTTCCAAAAAAAGCGGAAAGGTGAATAGAAGAATTTATAACCATGAATATATTAAAATGATATTTAAAAATGAAGATTGTGATGTATTAAATGCTGAAGAATATTTAAACGTTAAAACTAAATTACAATATAAATATATTTGAAATGATGAAAGATGTAAAGATAAAGATAAAATTTATAGTATATGTTTTAATAATTGGAAGTCTTTAGGTATTAGAAAACATTTTAAAGAATATTGGAAATGTAAATCCTTCTTTAATGTTTAATTTTTTTTTACATTTTTGCAATAATTTATTTTTTAATTCGTAAGAAATGAGCTCAAACCTTCAGTATGTAACAGTTAACAAATTAATTGAAACACTTAATCCAATATTAGATGGTGTAAAACAAGTTGATGTTTACTTTTGTGATTATGTTGAAAGTTTATATTATAAGGGAAAACATAATATTAAACCAATTGGTTTTGCTTTTTGACGGTCAATTGGTAGATAATGAAAAGATATGGGAATGGTTGCCTGATATATTATATTTGACAAACTTAACAGATAAATGGTTTAAGAGACTTCCATTATCAAAAATATTATGTCAAGTTATGATTAAAACAGAAAGAAAGGAACATAACGGATTTAAATATCATCCTTCCAAAGTTCAAGAATTAGAAAAGGATCTCGGCTCAAAGTTGCAGAAGAAATTAGAAAAGCGTTTGAGTGATGATAGGATAAAAAGAGTAAACAAATTAACTGAAAAATGTAATATGGCCAAGACGCCTGGCGAATCCTTGAAGAAGAGTTGGATGAAATTGACCCGGATACTCTTTAATCTGAATTTAATACTGCAATTATTTGATTTATTCTATCTTCAATAATGTTTATTCTTTTTATTAAATCTTCTATTTTCATTAATGCTGACACTCTTGATTGAGGAATAGATTTTAAACTTACTACTCGCTTTATTTTTGTAATTTTGAAAGCCACATCCCTTTGGGGCTGGCACACGTCTTTAATTTTAAACATTTAATTTGCAGGTAGTGTTTTCTTCAAATATCTTCTTATTACTCGCATAGTACTCATTAAATTCATCAACAGTTTTAAATGTTATTGACTCAGTAATTGGTTTAATTATTTTGAGTTTTGTGTCTTCTTTATCATGTTCGATTATTTTTAAAATTGGCTTCATTTCATATTAATAAAAATCTTAATACATCAATATAAATTAGTTTTTTATTCAATAATAAATTCATGAGTGCAGGAATATTTGCAAAAATATGGCGAGGCATCAAAAATGATGCAAAATGGGTTCATAATAAAGTATTAAAACCAGTTGCTAAAGTAGTTGCACCAATAGCGAAAACGGTTGGCACAGCAATAGGTGGAGTATTTGGAGATATTATCGAGAACTTGAAAACTCTTGCATCGATTCTGATGCTCCTTATGATTACAAAAAACAAACACATTTAAGAATCACAAATAATGCTCACGATGTTAATCAGTTAGGAGAAGCATACATAAAACGTAGAGTAAGAGCCACTATTGAATCCGATAAAGCCTTCACATGTGATGATGCTTTTAAAAGCATGAAATTATTCATTGGTTATAAATCAAGTAATCAAAACATGCGTCAATTAGAGGTTGAAACAGATAGAGGAGACGCTGAATATTTACAAATGGAAATGTCACGTGAATCATATGCATATGCAACATATAAACCAAAGTCTGAAAGGAAGGTCAGAAAGTTCACACATTCATTATATAAGAGACCCTTGTGCATATAATTTTTCGGTTTGCAACTAGGTGACCTATATGCATTTCCGGCCTCCATATGCATATAGGTTTCCATATGCATATGCATAAGTTAAATGCATATGGAAAATTCATATGCATATAAGGCACATAATTGCACATGAAATTCCATTTGCACATAGCATAAATCAGAAAACATTTATGGAAAAATGTACCTTTTTTACATAATCTTGATTATAATTGCTATAATGATGTTAAACAAAGAACTAATAAAATAATTTTTTTTAAAAAAATTTAGCAAAAATATCTAAGTTGGCAAAAATAAAATATTTTGCATTTCATGAGGAAATTTCTAAGTCAGAATAATAATACTCTTTAATGTTGATTCGTTCAAAAATGACTTCAAACATATACATTAGAAAAAATTAGTGTATCCATTAGTATTTCGATTGTTTCACAAATTTCATCATTTTCACTATTATTATTAATCATTTGATCAAATATTTCGATATTTTCTTCAATCAATACCCTTGCTAAAAGCTGATCTGAAGGCAATGAGTATAGAACGAGCATTGTATCAACTAAAAGCAATACTGGTTCATCTTCTTCGTTTTCAAAATTGTCAAAATAATTCATGAATATTTTCATAATTATTTTTTCCCGACCAATCTGTTCATTTTTAGTAATCCTGATTTTATCTCGTTATTATTCACTTGATTTGTCCATTTTCAACGCAACCAAATCAGTGTCTACTAAATGTTGGACTTACAGGATAAAAATGTGTTGCTTTTTATTCGCAAAATATTTAATCTTAATTTGCAACCCTTACTTTTCATCCACACAGCATGCAAACAA